>CAWUFW010030737.1:0-16707 GCA_963921515.1 Calotriton arnoldi
TAGGAAGGTGGAATCTGACTATATGGTTGCCCCCACTTTTTTTATGGTGTTTTGCTGGTTTATGACTTAGTTGGACTGGGATCCTGCTATTCAGGGCCCCAGTCTATCTGCTTTCTCTGTAAAATGGTTTCCATGTGCCTTAGGCACATCTCTGATTGGAATCTGGAGTGCCCTTATAAGTCCCTAGTATATGGTATACTATGTACCAAGGGCATAGGTACCTCAGAGGCCTGCCAGGGGCTGCAGCATGTATTATGCCACCCCTGGAAGGCCATCCAAACTGACACCACAGGTCTGCTACTGCAGCCTGGGTAAGGTGGTGCATGCACCCCTTACTGTGATATAGGTTACCTATATCACTAAATACATACACACATATAAACCTATAAGTCACTCCTAAGGCAGGCCTTATCAATCCTAAAGGCAGAGTGCATGGTTCCTATGTGAGAGGGTGCCCCTGCATGAGCAGGGCCCCTCTGCAGCGTTCGGAGACCATCTCTGATGCTGTTTGTAGTGCAGCCTGACCATATACTCTTAAGCGCATTATATCCTCGCGGTAAAATGCTAACTTTGGAATGGCTGCACCTAAACATGTCGTGTTTGGTGTCAAACATCTTGGAATACTACCCCCCGCCAATCCTGGCGGCGGGGGTAGCATTCCACCCTTCTAGAGGGAAAGACATGTTAACTCTGGCTTACCCGGTAACTTCTTTCTGAAGCCCTGGCATCACAAAATGGATGCTGCTGCCACAGACACAAGTCTGGCCTCCTGCTGCTGGACGAAACTCCGGCAGGGGAGGCCTGGACAATAGGTTTCCTGTTGCAGGGAGGTGTGACCACCTCCCCAGACAGGATAATGTGTATTGGGGCTGGGTGGGTGCACTCTTAGAGTGCTTTGAAGTCCTGCACTGGGGGAGCAAAAGGCTCCTCTGTGCATATGCCAGTTCAAACCAGCTCAGGGGCTACCTGCCCCTGCTCTGGCGCGAAACTGGACAAAGGGAAGTGGGTGTAGCCACCCCTCCCTTGACCCTCCCATAGGTGGGGTCATAGAGTTAGTCCCTCCCTGTTTTACTGGTTAAAATGGGGAACCCTTGCCACAGCAAGATTAGATATCCCTGGACTAAACTTTGAAACTGAATCCTGGACCTTCGACGCTCTACATCACGATTAGAGGACTGAAGAATCTCCCTTGGGGTCAAGGAGTGACTCCCCTGCTTGGCAGGCACCAAAAACGATAACGACGGTCGCAAACTACGCCGCTCCCGCCGGAGTCCGAAGTCCCTGCAGCCCAAGAAGTGGATTTCCTGACTTCTCCAAGGCCATCGTGAGTCCCCAGCGAAGCTGAGGCAAGTGGACCCCACGAGTGACGAGGAACCGCGACCCCTGGGTACCGTGCACTATTGTCGAGTGCAACCCCTTCACAACGTTCTACGAACCTGTGCTTTGGACCACGTGTGGTCCCAACCTCCAGCAGGAATCCCTCCGAAGATCAGAGGCCTACACCGTCCCGAGTGACCGTGGGCCCCTGTTGAGTGATTCCGCCCGAGGTGTCTTTGCGATCCCTTGCCAGCCGGCTCGTGGGTCCCCAGAAGACTTTCTAAAGAAACCAAAGGGCTCCCCTGGTTGCTCCAGGCCTGCCCTGACTTACCCTCGCTGGGTGAGTTCCCCAGACCTTGCTGGTCTGCACCATCGACGATCTTCAGCTACATCGAGACTTGCCGTTGCCAAGGCTTGTTGGGTCCAATCCGGTCGCCGACACCGCAGCACTCGACAGACATCGTGTACCAGCCCGAATCCTGCTCCTGGTCGCCGACAACGCCTCCTGGACCTCGTGGCTGCAGAAACGAGACGACCGTCAACGCACCTGAAGCACTCGACATCGGTGGGCATCTGTCCATCGCCTTCCTGGTCACTGGCTAGTGACCCAGACTCTGTCCCCTCTGCTTTCAGGTTCTTCAGAACTCCGATCCACTCTTGGATCCACCCGGACACTTTTCTCCTGGTCGCCAGCAGCACTTTGCAGCAGATCGCCATAAGAAACGACGACGAAACCCGACCCCGAAAGGCACCTATGCACCCGGCTTCCCTGGGTGAGGTAACACGAGTACTCCGGTGCTCCCGTGGGTAGAGACTCTTCAAAGTCCTAGATCTCAAAGGGTTTTGTCCTAGTCCTCTTTAAAGTGTCCCTTTCCTCTATTTTCCCGATCCCGACTTTCTCCATAGAAGTTAACGGCGTATCGCGGTTGTGTATTTACACTGCACGCGTCTCCCGTGGGTCCCCTGTGTCACTACCTTGGGTGGTTCCTTGTGGTCCAAGCACTTCTAGAGGCTCTAGGCCTAGTGTCTAGTTCAGTCGTGGTTCGCATACCACTTTATTGGTATATGGTTTGGTACGCCCCTAGGGCCCAAACGTGTATTTGTGCTATTACTGTGATTTAAGATCTTATAACCTATGTACTTCGAACTCTAGCCTCATAAAGAGACTAGAGGGGTGTGTTTAGTAATAAATACATATATTTTGAATATATACCTGGTGTGGTGCTCTTTCATTTGGTCACTCAAGAGATTATAGACTGGTAAAACAAGCTGCTTTACATTCCTTCAAGACTTAGCCTGAAGGCTGCTCTCCACAGCTACCACTAGGATAGCTTTCAATAAGGTTGTCTTTAACCTACCTACCATAAGAGTCGATTTGGACTGGTGCAAGGTGCCCACTATAATTAGTGGACAGCATATGCCAGGCCAACTTCTCACATTGGTGTGCAGCGTGTGGGATTCCAGCTTGCTATTGTTTTACCAGATAATCTCAATTGAATTGATCAACTGAAAACCACTAAAGGTACCTAAGGTACATATAATTTAAGCTTAGAATATCAGTAAGTTCTACTGAACTTAGAGTTGTGTGTTAAGGGATAGCACAACCCTTTCTACAACTCAAGAGAGTTTAGTAGGCCACACTAGAGTAGGTAGTGCATACACCACACCACACTAGTAATGTCTTTAAAAGCAGGATCCAAAGATGCCCTGCAGGAAGCCATTGAGCTTCCCCCTCCAAGTATGACACACTCCCATTCTTGGAACTGAGAGCTTTGTGTAACGTGAGGAAATTAAGGACAGGCCAAAGTCCCACCACCCAACACCTCCAGGAGTTGTTGGTGGCTTATGATCTTAGTAAGTCCTCAGAGACTGAAGGGGTAGGAGCAGAGGGTGGGCCAGCAGATGAGGAAGGGGCCAGGGGTACCACTACCCCCAGCCCCCCTCTGAAACTGACCAGGAGGGTGACAATGACCCTGACCTGGAAAACCCAATCCCTTCTGGGGAAGATGAAGATGAGGATCTAGAGAACCACACCTTTGTCCCCCCAGGAAGGATTATGAGTGTGCTCAGAAAGTCTAGGTCTCCTTCTCAGGAGTCTAACCACTCTGGCACCTCAATAGGGAGCTCTGTTTCTTCTCACAGGAGGGAATCCTCTCATGAGAGAAGAAAGAGACTGGTCCAGTATGAGGAAACTCAACTAGAGATCAGGAAGAAGCAATTGGCTTTAGATAGAGAATCCCTAGATCTCCTTAGAGAGAGAAGAAAGTTGGGACTAGAGTCCCATGGTGGCAGCAATATCCCTAGAGATAGGGACAGGTCTTATGACCATAGAAACCTAAACAAGATTGTCCCTCCCTACCAGAGTGGGGATGACATCCACAAATGGATAACTGCACTGGAGAGGGCCTGTAAAGTTCAGAAGGTCCCCCAGAGGCAGTGGGCAGCAATCTTGTGGCTCTCCTTTGCAGACAAAGGTAGAGACAAGCTCCTCACTGTAAGAGAAGAGGATGCTGACAATTACACAGTCTTGAAGAGTGCTCTGATAGATGGGTTTGGCCTAACCACTGAACAGTATAGGTTGAAGTTCAGAGACACCCAAAAAGCTCAGACTCAAGACTGGGTTGATTTTGTAGATTGTGCTACAAAGGCTCTGGAAGGTTGGATACATGGCAACAAAGTGCATGACTTTTTAGGATTGTACAATTTGATTATGAGGGAGCAGATCCTTAATAATTGTCAAAACCAGCTTTTGCACCAGTATCTGGTGGACTCTGATCTGACCTCTCCCCAAGAATTGGGAAAGAAGGCAGACAAATGGGTCAGAACCAGAGTAAAAACTAGAAATCAGGGTGGTGACCAGAAGAAAGATTCTACTAAGTCCCAAGAGAAAGGTGGGGATAAATCTAAGGATAAGTCCCCTACAGGGCCCCAAAATTCCTCTTCTGGGGGTGGGTCCCAAACTCCTTCCTCTCCTGAAAAGAAACCATATTGCCATGTCTGTAAAAAGCCTGGGCACTGGAAAACTGATCCCAGTTGCCCCAGGATTGGCAATAAAGAAAATGTTCCTCCCACAACTACTACCACCCCTCCTGGTACTACCAGTAGTAATCCTCCAGTTGGGAGTAGTGCACCCAAAAAGTTAGGTGCTTTTGCAAGAGGAACAGAGGTGGGCCCTAGTTTAGACAGGGACCCCTCAACAGACTCCTCTGACTCTGATGGTGGTATAGGATTTGCCACCTTTACCATGGGTCCCATAGCATTGGGCAGGTACAGATTGGAGCCAATGATTAATGGTCAGAAAGCTGTGGCATTTAGGGACACAGGGGCTAGTGTCACCATGGTGGCAGGGAAACTAGTCCCCCCTCACCAGCTTTTACCTGAGTTTAAATACCAGGTGACCAACATTGATGGTGTCAGAACAGATCACCCCATGGCCATAGTCAATCTCAGCTGGGAGGGGGTCACAGGCCCAAAGAGAGTGGCAGTGTCCCCCACCTTACCTGTAGATTGCCTGATGGGCAATGATTTGGAAATTTCAGCCTGGGCTGAAGTTGAACACCAAACCCATCTTAGGATGTTGGGCGTCCCTGTAAAGGTTAGTGGGGCTGTGATGGCCACAGCCCCAGCCCAAGAATTTGGAGAGATGGAGCCTGAAAGAATGGCCCACTCTCCCCCAAAAGAGAGCACAAGGGTTGAAGAAAAGTCTTCTTCCCCCCAGACAGTAGGTAAGGGTCAGCCTCCTCAGGGAACTGACCCTACCCCTAGTGAAGGAACTGCCACAGAGGTAGTCAGGCCTGGCCTGGCCACACCCCTGATGGCAGAGGACCCTTCCAAGGTGGTACCCAGTCTGGAGCAGGTAACCTGCCCCTCTCTACCCTGCCTCAGTCAGCCCAGGGCTGCAGAGGTCAGGGAGGTCAGTGGACCCCCCAGGGCCCCCTGTCCAGAGGAAACCCCCCATCAGCAGATTAGGGGCACCCAGTCTAGTAGCCCTAGCCAGGTGAAAATTCCTCTACACACTGAGGGATCCCCCATACCTTTATGTAGGGACCTCCCCCAGAAGGACTCTGGTAGGCAAGGGCAAACCTGGGACCAGAAGGTTCCAAACCTGCCATGTCCCTCCAGTGTTCCATCCAAAGGGACCCAACCCCCAGCTGTAGGCAGCCAAAGGTTGACCCTTAGAGCAAAGTGCAACTCAGTCATGGAAAGACAGGCATACATGGTGACCAGTGATCTGAGGAAGCTGAGGCCAACATTCCTAGGGCCTCACTTCCCTACTCAGACACCTCACCAGCCTTGTACTTTACCTAAGCACACCAGAGGTAGTGATTCCCCATGGTGGAGACCCTCTCATACCCTTAGGGTGAGGGATTGCTTAGTGGACCATAACATAGGGGGCAACCATGCTAGTGCAGGTGCTTCCTTATATGGCCACTTAGTCAATATAGGCTCAACTGGCCAAGGTTAGCCTTATCTCCTTTCGTTTGGGGGGGTTATGTAGGAAGGTGGAATCTGACTATATGGTTGCCCCCACTTTTTTTATGGTGTTTTGCTGGTTTATGACTTAGTTGGACTGGGATCCTGCTATTCAGGGCCCCAGTCTATCTGCTTTCTCTGTAAAATGGTTTCCATGTGCCTTAGGCACATCTCTGATTGGAATCTGGAGTGCCCTTATAAGTCCCTAGTATATGGTATACTATGTACCAAGGGCATAGGTACCTCAGAGGCCTGCCAGGGGCTGCAGCACGTATTGTGCCACCCCTGGAAGGCCATCCAAACTGACACCACAGGTCTGCTACTGCAGCCTGGGTAAGGTGGTGCATGCACCCCTTACTGTGATATAGGTTACCTATATCACTAAATACATACACACATATAAACCTATAAGTCACTCCTAAGGCAGGCCTTATCAATCCTAAAGGCAGAGTGCATGGTTCCTATGTGAGAGGGTGCCCCTGCATGAGCAGGGCCCCTCTGCAGCGTTCGGAGACCATCTCTGATGCTGTTTGTAGTGCAGCCTGACCATATACTCTTAAGCGCATTATATCCTCGCGGTAAAATGCTAACTTTGGAATGGCTGCACCTAAACATGTCGTGTTTGGTGTCAAACATCTTGGAATACTACCCCCCGCCAATCCTGGCGGCGGGGGTAGCATTCCACCCTTCTAGAGGGAAAGACATGTTAACTCTGGCTTACCCGGTAACTTCTTTCTGAAGCCCTGGCATCACAAAATGGATGCTGCTGCCACAGACACAAGTCTGGCCTCCTGCTGCTGGACGAAACTCCGGCAGGGGAGGCCTGGACAATAGGTTTCCTGTTGCAGGGAGGTGTGACCACCTCCCCAGACAGGATAATGTGTATTGGGGCTGGGTGGGTGCACTCTTAGAGTGCTTTGAAGTCCTGCACTGGGGGAGCAAAAGGCTCCTCTGTGCATATGCCAGTTCAAACCAGCTCAGGGGCTACCTGCCCCTGCTCTGGCGCGAAACTGGACAAAGGGAAGTGGGTGTAGCCACCCCTCCCTTGACCCTCCCATAGGTGGGGTCATAGAGTTAGTCCCTCCCTGTTTTACTGGTTAAAATGGGGAACCCTTGCCACAGCAAGATTAGATATCCCTGGACTAAACTTTGAAACTGAATCCTGGACCTTCGACGCTCTACATCACGATTAGAGGACTGAAGAATCTCCCTTGGGGTCAAGGAGTGACTCCCCTGCTTGGCAGGCACCAAAAACGATAACGACGGTCGCAAACTACGCCGCTCCCGCCGGAGTCCGAAGTCCCTGCAGCCCAAGAAGTGGATTTCCTGACTTCTCCAAGGCCATCGTGAGTCCCCAGCGAAGCTGAGGCAAGTGGACCCCACGAGTGACGAGGAACCGCGACCCCTGGGTACCGTGCACTATTGTCGAGTGCAACCCCTTCACAACGTTCTACGAACCTGTGCTTTGGACCACGTGTGGTCCCAACCTCCAGCAGGAATCCCTCCGAAGATCAGAGGCCTACACCGTCCCGAGTGACCGTGGGCCCCTGTTGAGTGATTCCGCCCGAGGTGTCTTCGCGATCCCTTGCCAGCCGGCTCGTGGGTCCCCAGAAGACTTTCTAAAGAAACCAAAGGGCTCCCCTGGTTGCTCCAGGCCTGCCCTGACTTACCCTCGCTGGGTGAGTTCCCCAGACCTTGCTGGTCTGCACCATCGACGATCTTCAGCTACATCGAGACTTGCCGTTGCCAAGGCTTGTTGGGTCCAATCCGGTCGCCGACACCGCAGCACTCGACAGACATCGTGTACCAGCCCGAATCCTGCTCCTGGTCGCCGACAACGCCTCCTGGACCTCGTGGCTGCAGAAACGAGACGACCGTCAACGCACCTGAAGCACTCGACATCGGTGGGCATCTGTCCATCGCCTTCCTGGTCACTGGCTAGTGACCCAGACTCTGTCCCCTCTGCTTTCAGGTTCTTCAGAACTCCGATCCACTCTTGGATCCACCCGGACACTTTTCTCCTGGTCGCCAGCAGCACTTTGCAGCAGATCGCCATAAGAAACGACGACGAAACCCGACCCCGAAAGGCACCTATGCACCCGGCTTCCCTGGGTGAGGTAACACGAGTACTCCGGTGCTCCCGTGGGTAGAGACTCTTCAAAGTCCTAGATCTCAAAGGGTTTTGTCCTAGTCCTCTTTAAAGTGTCCCTTTCCTCTATTTTCCCGATCCCGACTTTCTCCATAGAAGTTAACGGCGTATCGCGGTTGTGTATTTACACTGCACGCGTCTCCCGTGGGTCCCCTGTGTCACTACCTTGGGTGGTTCCTTGTGGTCCAAGCACTTCTAGAGGCTCTAGGCCTAGTGTCTAGTTCAGTCGTGGTTCGCATACCACTTTATTGGTATATGGTTTGGTACGCCCCTAGGGCCCAAACGTGTATTTGTGCTATTACTGTGATTTAAGATCTTATAACCTATGTACTTCGAACTCTAGCCTCATAAAGAGACTAGAGGGGTGTGTTTAGTAATAAATACATATATTTTGAATATATACCTGGTGTGGTGCTCTTTCATTTGGTCACTCAAGAGATTATAGACTGGTAAAACAAGCTGCTTTACATTCCTTCAAGACTTAGCCTGAAGGCTGCTCTCCACAGCTACCACTAGGATAGCTTTCAATAAGGTTGTCTTTAACCTACCTACCATAAGAGTCGATTTGGACTGGTGCAAGGTGCCCACTATAATTAGTGGACAGCATATGCCAGGCCAACTT
Organism: Calotriton arnoldi; assembly: GCA_963921515.1. NCBI lineage: Eukaryota > Metazoa > Chordata > Amphibia > Caudata > Salamandridae > Calotriton > Calotriton arnoldi. Next base: position 8,562 of record CAWUFW010030737.1, read on the forward strand.
CTCACATTGGTGTGCAGCGTGTGGGATTCCAGCTTGCTATTGTTTTACCAGATAATCTCAATTGAATTGATCAACTGAAAACCACTAAAGGTACCTAAGGTACATATAATTTAAGCTTAGAATATCAGTAAGTTCTACTGAACTTAGAGTTGTGTGTTAAGGGATAGCACAACCCTTTCTACAACTCAAGAGAGTTTAGTAGGCCACACTAGAGTAGGTAGTGCATACACCACACCACACTAGTAATGTCTTTAAAAGCAGGATCCAAAGATGCCCTGCAGGAAGCCATTGAGCTTCCCCCTCCAAGTATGACACACTCCCATTCTTGGAACTGAGAGCTTTGTGTAACGTGAGGAAATTAAGGACAGGCCAAAGTCCCACCACCCAACACCTCCAGGAGTTGTTGGTGGCTTATGATCTTAGTAAGTCCTCAGAGACTGAAGGGGTAGGAGCAGAGGGTGGGCCAGCAGATGAGGAAGGGGCCAGGGGTACCACTACCCCCAGCCCCCCTCTGAAACTGACCAGGAGGGTGACAATGACCCTGACCTGGAAAACCCAATCCCTTCTGGGGAAGATGAAGATGAGGATCTAGAGAACCACACCTTTGTCCCCCCAGGAAGGATTATGAGTGTGCTCAGAAAGTCTAGGTCTCCTTCTCAGGAGTCTAACCACTCTGGCACCTCAATAGGGAGCTCTGTTTCTTCTCACAGGAGGGAATCCTCTCATGAGAGAAGAAAGAGACTGGTCCAGTATGAGGAAACTCAACTAGAGATCAGGAAGAAGCAATTGGCTTTAGATAGAGAATCCCTAGATCTCCTTAGAGAGAGAAGAAAGTTGGGACTAGAGTCCCATGGTGGCAGCAATATCCCTAGAGATAGGGACAGGTCTTATGACCATAGAAACCTAAACAAGATTGTCCCTCCCTACCAGAGTGGGGATGACATCCACAAATGGATAACTGCACTGGAGAGGGCCTGTAAAGTTCAGAAGGTCCCCCAGAGGCAGTGGGCAGCAATCTTGTGGCTCTCCTTTGCAGACAAAGGTAGAGACAAGCTCCTCACTGTAAGAGAAGAGGATGCTGACAATTACACAGTCTTGAAGAGTGCTCTGATAGATGGGTTTGGCCTAACCACTGAACAGTATAGGTTGAAGTTCAGAGACACCCAAAAAGCTCAGACTCAAGACTGGGTTGATTTTGTAGATTGTGCTACAAAGGCTCTGGAAGGTTGGATACATGGCAACAAAGTGCATGACTTTTTAGGATTGTACAATTTGATTATGAGGGAGCAGATCCTTAATAATTGTCAAAACCAGCTTTTGCACCAGTATCTGGTGGACTCTGATCTGACCTCTCCCCAAGAATTGGGAAAGAAGGCAGACAAATGGGTCAGAACCAGAGTAAAAACTAGAAATCAGGGTGGTGACCAGAAGAAAGATTCTACTAAGTCCCAAGAGAAAGGTGGGGATAAATCTAAGGATAAGTCCCCTACAGGGCCCCAAAATTCCTCTTCTGGGGGTGGGTCCCAAACTCCTTCCTCTCCTGAAAAGAAACCATATTGCCATGTCTGTAAAAAGCCTGGGCACTGGAAAACTGATCCCAGTTGCCCCAGGATTGGCAATAAAGAAAATGTTCCTCCCACAACTACTACCACCCCTCCTGGTACTACCAGTAGTAATCCTCCAGTTGGGAGTAGTGCACCCAAAAAGTTAGGTGCTTTTGCAAGAGGAACAGAGGTGGGCCCTAGTTTAGACAGGGACCCCTCAACAGACTCCTCTGACTCTGATGGTGGTATAGGATTTGCCACCTTTACCATGGGTCCCATAGCATTGGGCAGGTACAGATTGGAGCCAATGATTAATGGTCAGAAAGCTGTGGCATTTAGGGACACAGGGGCTAGTGTCACCATGGTGGCAGGGAAACTAGTCCCCCTCACCAGCTTTTACCTGAGTTTAAATACCAGGTGACCAACATTGATGGTGTCAGAACAGATCACCCCATGGCCATAGTCAATCTCAGCTGGGAGGGGGTCACAGGCCCAAAGAGAGTGGCAGTGTCCCCCACCTTACCTGTAGATTGCCTGATGGGCAATGATTTGGAAATTTCAGCCTGGGCTGAAGTTGAACACCAAACCCATCTTAGGATGTTGGGCGTCCCTGTAAAGGTTAGTGGGGCTGTGATGGCCACAGCCCCAGCCCAAGAATTTGGAGAGATGGAGCCTGAAAGAATGGCCCACTCTCCCCCAAAAGAGAGCACAAGGGTTGAAGAAAAGTCTTCTTCCCTCCAGACAGTAGGTAAGGGTCAGCCTCCTCAGGGAACTGACCCTACCCCTAGTGAAGGAACTGCCACAGAGGTAGTCAGGCCTGGCCTGGCCACACCCCTGATGGCAGAGGACCCTTCCAAGGTGGTACCCAGTCTGGAGCAGGTAACCTGCCCCTCTCTACCCTGCCTCAGTCAGCCCAGGGCTGCAGAGGTCAGGGAGGTCAGTGGACCCCCAGGGCCCCCTGTCCAGAGGAAGCCCCCCATCAGCAGATTAGGGGCACCCAGTCTAGTAGCCCTAGCCAGGTGAAAATTCCTCTACACACTGAGGGATCCCCCATACCTTTATGTAGGGACCTCCCCCAGAAGGACTCTGGTAGGCAAGGGCAAACCTGGGACCAGAAGGTTCCAAACCTGCCATGTCCCTCCAGTGTTCCATCCAAAGGGACCCAACCCCCAGCTGTAGGCAGCCAAAGGTTGACCCTTAGAGCAAAGTGCAACTCAGTCATGGAAAGACAGGCATACATGGTGACCAGTGATCTGAGGAAGCTGAGGCCAACATTCCTAGGGCCTCACTTCCCTACTCAGACACCTCACCAGCCTTGTACTTTACCTAAGCACACCAGAGGTAGTGATTCCCCATGGTGGAGACCCTCTCATACCCTTAGGGTGAGGGATTGCTTAGTGGACCATAACATAGGGGGCAACCATGCTAGTGCAGGTGCTTCCTTATATGGCCACTTAGTCAATATAGGCTCAACTGGCCAAGGTTAGCCTTATCTCCTTTCGTTTGGGGGGGTTATGTAGGAAGGTGGAATCTGACTATATGGTTGCCCCCACTTTTTTTATGGTGTTTTGCTGGTTTATGACTTAGTTGGACTGGGATCCTGCTATTCAGGGCCCCAGTCTATCTGCTTTCTCTGTAAAATGGTTTCCATGTGCCTTAGGCACATCTCTGATTGGAATCTGGAGTGCCCTTATAAGTCCCTAGTATATGGTATACTATGTACCAAGGGCATAGGTACCTCAGAGGCCTGCCAGGGGCTGCAGCATGTATTATGCCACCCCTGGAAGGCCATCCAAACTGACACCACAGGTCTGCTACTGCAGCCTGGGTAAGGTGGTGCATGCACCCCTTACTGTGATATAGGTTACCTATATCACTAAATACATACACACATATAAACCTATAAGTCACTCCTAAGGCAGGCCTTATCAATCCTAAAGGCAGAGTGCATGGTTCCTATGTGAGAGGGTGCCCCTGCATGAGCAGGGCCCCTCTGCAGCGTTCGGAGACCATCTCTGATGCTGTTTGTAGTGCAGCCTGACCATATACTCTTAAGCGCATTATATCCTCGCGGTAAAATGCTAACTTTGGAATGGCTGCACCTAAACATGTCGTGTTTGGTGTCAAACATCTTGGAATACTACCCCCCGCCAATCCTGGCGGCGGGGGTAGCATTCCACCCTTCTAGAGGGAAAGACATGTTAACTCTGGCTTACCCGGTAACTTCTTTCTGAAGCCCTGGCATCACAAAATGGATGCTGCTGCCACAGACACAAGTCTGGCCTCCTGCTGCTGGACGAAACTCCGGCAGGGGAGGCCTGGACAATAGGTTTCCTGTTGCAGGGAGGTGTGACCACCTCCCCAGACAGGATAATGTGTATTGGGGCTGGGTGGGTGCACTCTTAGAGTGCTTTGAAGTCCTGCACTGGGGGAGCAAAAGGCTCCTCTGTGCATATGCCAGTTCAAACCAGCTCAGGGGCTACCTGCCCCTGCTCTGGCGCGAAACTGGACAAAGGGAAGTGGGTGTAGCCACCCCCTCCCTTGACCCTCCCATAGGTGGGGTCATAGAGTTAGTCCCTCCCTGTTTTACTGGTTAAAATGGGGAACCCTTGCCACAGCAAGATTAGATATCCCTGGACTAAACTTTGAAACTGAATCCTGGACCTTCGACGCTCTACATCACGATTAGAGGACTGAAGAATCTCCCTTGGGGTCAAGGAGTGACTCCCCTGCTTGGCAGGCACCAAAAACGATAACGACGGTCGCAAACTACGCCGCTCCCGCCGGAGTCCGAAGTCCCTGCAGCCCAAGAAGTGGATTTCCTGACTTCTCCAAGGCCATCGTGAGTCCCCAGCGAAGCTGAGGCAAGTGGACCCCACGAGTGACGAGGAACCGCGACCCCTGGGTACCGTGCACTATTGTCGAGTGCAACCCCTTCACAACGTTCTACGAACCTGTGCTTTGGACCACGTGTGGTCCCAACCTCCAGCAGGAATCCCTCCGAAGATCAGAGGCCTACACCGTCCTGAGTGACCGTGGGCCCCTGTTGAGTGATTCCGCCCGAGGTGTCTTCGCGATCCCTTGCCAGCCGGCTCGTGGGTCCCCAGAAGACTTTCTAAAGAAACCAAAGGGCTCCCCTGGTTGCTCCAGGCCTGCCCTGACTTACCCTCGCTGGGTGAGTTCCCCAGACCTTGCTGGTCTGCACCATCGACGATCTTCAGCTACATCGAGACTTGCCGTTGCCAAGGCTTGTTGGGTCCAATCCGGTCGCCGACACCGCAGCACTCGACAGACATCGTGTACCAGCCCGAATCCTGCTCCTGGTCGCCGACAACGCCTCCTGGACCTCGTGGCTGCAGAAACGAGACGACCGTCAACGCACCTGAAGCACTCGACATCGGTGGGCATCTGTCCATCGCCTTCCTGGTCACTGGCTAGTGACCCAGACTCTGTCCCCTCTGCTTTCAGGTTCTTCAGAACTCCGATCCACTCTTGGATCCACCCGGACACTTTTCTCCTGGTCGCCAGCAGCACTTTGCAGCAGATCGCCATAAGAAACGACGACGAAACCCGACCCCGAAAGGCACCTATGCACCCGGCTTCCCTGGGTGAGGTAACACGAGTACTCCGGTGCTCCCGTGGGTAGAGACTCTTCAAAGTCCTAGATCTCAAAGGGTTTTGTCCTAGTCCTCTTTAAAGTGTCCCTTTCCTCTATTTTCCCGATCCCGACTTTCTCCATAGAAGTTAACGGCGTATCGCGGTTGTGTATTTACACTGCACGCGTCTCCCGTGGGTCCCCTGTGTCACTACCTTGGGTGGTTCCTTGTGGTCCAAGCACTTCTAGAGGCTCTAGGCCTAGTGTCTAGTTCAGTCGTGGTTCGCATACCACTTTATTGGTATATGGTTTGGTACGCCCCTAGGGCCCAAACGTGTATTTGTGCTATTACTGTGATTTAAGATCTTATAACCTATGTACTTCGAACTCTAGCCTCATAAAGAGACTAGAGGGGTGTGTTTAGTAATAAATACATATATTTTGAATATATACCTGGTGTGGTGCTCTTTCATTTGGTCACTCAAGAGATTATAGACTGGTAAAACAAGCTGCTTTACATTCCTTCAAGACTTAGCCTGAAGGCTGCTCTCCACAGCTACCACTAGGATAGCTTTCAATAAGGTTGTCTTTAACCTACCTACCATAAGAGTCGATTTGGACTGGTGCAAGGTGCCCACTATAATTAGTGGACAGCATATGCCAGGCCAACTTCTCACATTGGTGTGCAGCGTGTGGGATTCCAGCTTGCTATTGTTTTACCAGATAATCTCAATTGAATTGATCAACTGAAAACCACTAAAGGTACCTAAGGTACATATAATTTAAGCTTAGAATATCAGTAAGTTCTACTGAACTTAGAGTTGTGTGTTAAGGGATAGCACAACCCTTTCTACAACTCAAGAGAGTTTAGTAGGCCACACTAGAGTAGGTAGTGCATACACCACACCACACTAGTAATGTCTTTAAAAGCAGGATCCAAAGATGCCCTGCAGGAAGCCATTGAGCTTCCCCCTCCAAGTATGACACACTCCCATTCTTGGAACTGAGAGCTTTGTGTAACGTGAGGAAATTAAGGACAGGCCAAAGTCCCACCACCCAACACCTCCAGGAGTTGTTGGTGGCTTATGATCTTAGTAAGTCCTCAGAGACTGAAGGGGTAGGAGCAGAGGGTGGGCCAGCAGATGAGGAAGGGGCCAGGGGTACTACTACCCCCAGCCCCCCTCTGAAACTGACCAGGAGGGTGACAATGACCCTGACCTGGAAAACCCAATCCCTTCTGGGGAAGATGAAGATGAGGATCTAGAGAACCACACCTTTGTCCCCCCAGGAAGGATTATGAGTGTGCTCAGAAAGTCTAGGTCTCCTTCTCAGGAGTCTAACCACTCTGGCACCTCAATAGGGAGCTCTGTTTCTTCTCACAGGAGGGAATCCTCTCATGAGAGAAGAAAGAGACTGGTCCAGTATGAGGAAACTCAACTAGAGATCAGGAAGAAGCAATTGGCTTTAGATAGAGAATCCCTAGATCTCCTTAGAGAGAGAAGAAAGTTGGGACTAGAGTCCCATGGTGGCAGCAATATCCCTAGAGATAGGGACAGGTCTTATGACCATAGAAACCTAAACAAGATTGTCCCTCCCTACCAGAGTGGGGATGACATCCACAAATGGATAACTGCACTGGAGAGGGCCTGTAAAGTTCAGAAGGTCCCCCAGAGGCAGTGGGCAGCAATCTTGTGGCTCTCCTTTGCAGACAAAGGTAGAGACAAGCTCCTCACTGTAAGAGAAGAGGATGCTGACAATTACACAGTCTTGAAGAGTGCTCTGATAGATGGGTTTGGCCTAACCACTGAACAGTATAGGTTGAAGTTCAGAGACACCCAAAAAGCTCAGACTCAAGACTGGGTTGATTTTGTAGATTGTGCTACAAAGGCTCTGGAAGGTTGGATACATGGCAACAAAGTGCATGACTTTTTAGGATTGTACAATTTGATTATGAGGGAGCAGATCCTTAATAATTGTCAAAACCAGCTTTTGCACCAGTATCTGGTGGACTCTGATCTGACCTCTCCCCAAGAATTGGGAAAGAAGGCAGACAAATGGGTCAGAACCAGAGTAAAAACTAGAAATCAGGGTGGTGACCAGAAGAAAGATTCTACTAAGTCCCAAGAGAAAGGTGGGGATAAATCTAAGGATAAGTCCCCTACAGGGCCCCAAAATTCCTCTTCTGGGGGTGGGTCCCAAACTCCTTCCTCTCCTGAAAAGAAACCATATTGCCATGTCTGTAAAAAGCCTGGGCACTGGAAAACTGATCCCAGTTGCCCCAGGATTGGCAATAAAGAAAATGTTCCTCCCACAACTACTACCACCCCTCCTGGTACTACCAGTAGTAATCCTCCAGTTGGGAGTAGTGCACCCAAAAAGTTGGGTGCTTTTGCAAGAGGAACAGAGGTGGGCCCTAGTTTAGACAGGGACCCCTCAACAGACTCCTCTGACTCTGATGGTGGTATAGGATTTGCCACCTTTACCATGGGTCCCATAGCATTGGGCAGGTACAGACTGGAGCCAATGATTAATGGTCAGAAAGCTGTGGCATTTAGGGACACAGGGGCTAGTGTCACCATGGTGGCAGGGAAACTAGTCCCCCCTCACCAGCTTTTACCTGAGTTTAAATACCAGGTGACCAACATTGATGGTGTCAGAACAGATCACCCCATGGCCATAGTCAATCTCAGCTGGGAGGGGGTCACAGGCCCAAAGAGAGTGGCAGTGTCCCCAACCCTACCTGTAGATTGCCTGATGGGCAATGATTTGGAAATTTCAGCCTGGGCTGAAGTTGAACACCAAACCCATCTTAGGATGTTGGGCGTCCCTGTAAAGGTTAGTGGGGCTGTGATGGCCACAGCCCCAGCCCAAGAATTTGGAGAGATGGAGCCTGAAAGAATGGCCCACTCTCCCCCAAAAGAGAGCACAAGGGTTGAAGAAAAGTCTTCTTCCCCCCAGACAGTAGGTAAGGGTCAGCCTCCTCAGGGAACTGACCCTACCCCTAGTG
>CAWUFW010030738.1:0-16706 GCA_963921515.1 Calotriton arnoldi
GGTGGTAATTTTACTGTCCTTAATCTCTAATTTGAGATCTAAGAATTGTATACTCTTGCTGTTTGTTTCACTGGTGAAGGGCAAATTTAAACTATTATTGTTGAGGACATCAACAAACTCCCGCGCCTGGATTTCAGTACCCCTCCAGATGCAAAAGATATCGTCAATGTACCTCACCCAGAGGACGACGTGGTCAACAAATTGTCTGATGTTACTGACAACCTGCTTCTCCCACCAGCCGAGGTACAATCCTGCAAAACTGGGGGCGAAGCAGGTTCCCATCGCCGTCCCCTGGGTTTGTCTGTACATCTTATTATCAAACAAGAAGAAATTGTTACTCAGGCATAACTGGATCATCTCTAAAATCATTTCTGTGTGGAAAAGGAAAGGTAGAGATCTACTTTTCAAGAAAAACCTACATGCCTCAATACCGAGATCTTGAGGGATGCAAGTGTATAAGCTACTTACATCCATACTCATTAGTAGATAGTTTTGCTCCCAGGTGATTTTGTCAATAATTCTCAGAAAATCACCCGTGTCTTTAACAAATGACGGTAATGCTTGGACCAATGGCTGTAAGAAGTGGTCCACGTATTTGGATGTATTCTCAAGTGCACTATCTCTTGACGACACAATGGGTCTGCCTGGTGGATTAGTGGCGTCTTTGTGAATTTTAGGGAGAAGGTACAATACTGGGATTTTCGGGTCTTTACAGACTAAGAATGAAAATTCATCTTGATTTAAAAGCCCACTATCCCTCCACTCGGCCAGCTTATTTAAGATATGTTTGTTGGCTATATCATATTCAGCTTTAGAAGAAATGCTATATCTGTCTTTCTCCGATAGTTGTTTCTTGCCTTCGTTGAGATACATGTGCAGTGGCCAAATCACAACATTCCCCCCTTTGTCTGACTTTTTGATAACAATGTCACTATTAGCCTCCAACTCTTTTAATGCAATTCAATGCCTCTTTTTCAAATTATGCACCATGTTGGTTTTGCGGGAATCTAGTTTCTGTAATTCTCTAATCATGCCTTTTTCAAAACAATTGATTGCCTCGTTATTAATCTGTGGGATAAAAACTGATTTAGGCTTAAAACCGGTTTCCCCCCATTTCCAAATCGATATCAGTATTCAAAAGATTCAAAAAAGGATCATTACTATCACCATCCTCATCGGCCAACTCATGAACTGTTTGTAAAATATGTACATCATCAATGGTGAGAACCGAAGGATTGGCCCGTACTTGACTCTGTATCTTAGGTTTGTTCATAGAGAACCATTTTTTCAATTTTAGTTTCCTAATGAAACTGAACAAATCAATACGAGTTTCTGTATAGTCATAGTTAGCAGTGGGGCAAAAAGATAACCCCAATGCTAGTACTTCTAGTTGATTATCAGTAAATGAATGATTCGAGAGATTTACTACTGTCATGTTCTCCATTACTTCTTTGCATTTCGACCCTTCGTACGAGTTCCCACTGGGCTGTCTGTTGTGTTGCTTTTCATAAACGTTTCTTTGTTCCCTCCTCTTGCGCCACGACCACGACCTCTGACCGGACTTTCGCTGTGTGCCTGTGTAATTTTTCTCTTTTTGGCCATCAGCGTAAATTCTTTTAAAATGCGTGCTTTTACTATGTTAGGTTCTCTGATAGGAGAAATGTCACTTTCGCTATTATCACTGTCCGGTTTCTCCACTGTGTTGGTTTCAATCTCTGTTTGTTCTATATCTGTAGTGCCGTTGGATGTAGAAGGTTGTGCCTCACTTGTTACTTTAGTTTCTTTTCTTAATTGATCAAATTTTCTGCCAAAGGTAAGGATTTGACCATTGTTATAATCAATTTTCCCCGGGGCACAAATTATGTAAAGGTGGGGGTTTTTAAATGACACGCCGCGCATTTGAGAGTTTATACACTTTTTAGCACTGAGGAAAGCTACTGCTGAAACGCGTCTGCTATTGAATAAGAGTGTTTTCCAGCAATCCCCGTGAGTGCCTATGCCTGCTTAATATGTGCAAGCGTTGGAGCTGATATATATATATATGTATATATATATATATATATATATTCACTGAAAAAACCATAGGTTTCAGACACGTTATAGTTAGAAATTAGCATTTAAAAAACCTTTGAAATTCACTGAAAAAACCATAGGTTTTAGGGACAGTTATAGTTATTTGGACATTTCACTCATACAAAACCAGAGAAATTCCCCCGTTATAGTTAGTTCAGCTAACTATAACTCGCGCCCCCGCAATGCACTGCTGATGACGTCACATATTACATCACTCATGACATGGTCAGTGACATCACTGATGACATCACTGATGACATCTCAAATGACATCACTGATGACATCACTGATGACATCATCCAGTGACTGTGTGTTTCTGTAAAGTTTAAATATGTTTAATATATATAGGGAAAGGCGTATTGAAGAATGAGTGGGTGTATAAGTGTCTGAATGGATGATTTAGTACGTGCGTGACTGACTCTACAAGTGAGTGATTAAAAGTATCTTACTGAATGCATGGGTTAGTGACTAAACTGTGTGAATGTCTGTATCCGTCTGTTTGTTGGTGTGTAAGTGGATGCATGGATTTGCGAATAGCTACATGAGTGTCTATATGGGTTATTGATTGGTTCTCTGAGAATCTGTATGGCTGCCTGAGTGTTTGTGTGGGTGGGGTGTGTGACTCTGTACATAGATGTGTGAGTGGGTGATTCACTGGGTGCATGATTTCAAGAGTGCATCTGTGATGGACTGCTTGGGTGGGTGAGTGTGTGTATGGGTGTGTTAGTGAGTGAATGTATATCTCAGTGGTACATGTGCGAGTAACTACATATGTAAAAGGCAGTATATATGTGTGTTAGAGTATTTAAATGGCTATAAGTGAGAGTGTGTGATTGTGAGAGTGGCTGTATGGATGCGTGTGTGCTTGTATCAGTTATTGTATAAGAGCGTAAGAATGTGCTAGTATTTGTATGAGTAAGTGAGCTGGTGTGTGTATAACTGTATAGGTGAGTAAATGGGTGTGTGATTAATTTTTTGCATGACTGAATAGGTGTGTGAGTACCTCTATGGATGAGTGGCGGTGTGTGAGTGTTTATATAGGTGTATGAGTGCATATGATAGTCCTGTACTGAGTGACTGTAAGTATGAGTGACTGTACGGGTGAGTGAGTAGATGTGTGTGTGTAGACCTAAGAATCAGTGAGTGGGTATGTAGTTATTGGTATTGGAGTGTGTATGGTTTTGAGAATGGCAGTCTGTAATTTAGAGTGGGTGTATAAAAAGTTATATTAGGGTGTGAGAAGATGCATGAAATTATCACATGGATGATGTCATCAGTGATGTCATCAGTGATGTCATTTGAGATGTCATCAGTGATGTCATCAGTGATGTCACTGACTGTGAGAAGTTGGCCTGGTATATGCTGTCCACTAATTATAGTGGGCACCTTGCACCAGTCCAAACAACCCCTTATTGGAGATAGGTTAAAGACAACCTTATTGAAAGCTATCCTAGTGGTAGCTATGGAGAGCAGCCTTCAGGCTAAGTCTTGAAGGAATGTAAAGCAGCTTGTTTTACCAGTCTATAATCTCTTGAGTGATCAAATGAAAGAGCACCACACCAGGTATATATTCAAAATATATGTATTTATTGCTAAACACACCCCTCTAGTCTCTTTATGAGGCTAGAGTTCGAAAATACATAAGTTAGAAGTTATTAAATCACAGTAATAGCACAAATACACGTTTGGGCCCTAGGGGCGTACCAAACCATATACCAATAAAGTGGTATGTGAACCACGACTGAACTAGACACTAGGCCTAGAGCCTCTAGAAGTGCTTGGACCACAAGGAACCACCCAAGGTAGTGACACAGGGGACCCACGGGAGACGCGTGCAGTGTAAATACACAATCGCGATACGCCGTTGACTTCTATGGAGAAAGTCGGGATCGGGAAATTAGAGAAAAGGGACACTTAAAAGAGGACTAGGACAAAACCCTTTGAGATCTAGGACTTTGAAGAGTCTCTACCCACGGGAGCACCGGAGTACTCGTGTTACCTCACCCAGGAAGCCGGGTGCATAGGTGCCTTTCGGGGTCGGGTTTCGTCGTCGATTCGAATGGCGATCTGCTGCAAAGTACTGCTGGCGGCCAAGAGAAAAGTGTCCGGGTGGATCCAAGAGTGGATCGGAGTTCTGAAGAACCTGAAAGCAGAGGGGACAGAGTCTGGGTCACTAGCCAGTGACCAGGAAGGCGATGGACAGATGCCCACCGATGTCGAGTGCTTCAGGTGCGTTGACGGTCATCTTGACTCTTCAGCCACGAGGTCCAGGAGGCGTTGTCAGCAACCAGGAGCAGGATTCGGGCTGATACACGATGTCTGTCGAGTGCTGAGGTGTCGGCGACCGGATTGGACCCAACAAGCCTTGGCAACGGCAAGTCTCGGTGAAGATGTAGATCGTCGATGGTGCAGACCAGCAAGGTCTGTGGAACTCACCCAGCGAGGGTAAATGAGGGCAGGCCTGGAGCAACCAGGATGCCAAGTAAGAAAAGGATTGGCCTTTGTTAAGGGCTACTAGCCAATGGGCTAGCGACCGCGAAGGAGCCTCATGACGCCGCACGTGGATCTGGCTTACAGGACAGGTGGTGCTGGAGGCTAGGGCTACTCGAAGCCCAAAGCATGACTTCTTGGGAGACCCAGAAGAGGATGCACTTGCAAATGTGCTCGGTGTCCAGAGGTCATGGTCTCAAGTCACCCACGATAGCCACGGGCCTCAGCTTTGCTGGGGACTCAGGGTAGCCTCGGGGAAGTCTGAGAATCTACCTCTGGTGATGCGATGACTTCGGCGTCCGGCGGGAGCTTCAGAAATGCGGACCGGACAGATGCTTCTTTGGTGCCTGCCAAGCAGAGGAGTCACTCCTTGACCCCAAGGGATATTCTTCTGTCCTCTAATCGTGAGTAGAGCGTCGAAGGTCCAGGATTCAGTTTCAGAGTTTCGTCCAGGGATAATCTAAAGTCCTAAGGACTGGGTTCCTATCTTTATACTAAAGATAGGGGTTGGACTACTCTGTGGCCCCACCTATGGGTGGGTCAGGGCAGAGGGGTGGCTACACCCCTTTCCCTTTGTCCAGTTCGCGCCAAAGCAGGGGCTGCAAGCCCCTGAGTCCGGTTTGAACTGGGGTATGCACTAGGGACACCAAATGTGCCCCCAGTGCAGGACTTCAAAGCACCCGAAAGTGCTCCCGCCCAGCCCCAATACACATTATCCTGTCTGGGGAGGTGGTCACACCTCCCTGGGACAGGAAACCTATTGTCCAGGCCTCCCCTGCCGGAGTTTCGTCCAGCAGCAGGAGGCCAGACTCGTGTCTGTGGCAGCAGCATCCATTTTGTGATGCCAGGGCTCTGGAAAGAAGTTACCGGACTAGTCAGAGTTAACATGTCTTTCCCTCTAGAAGGGTGGAATGCTACCCCCGCCGCCAGGATTGGCGGGGGGGTAGTATTCCAAGATGTTTGACACCAAACACGACATGTTTAGGTGCAGCCATTCCAAAGTTAGCATTTTACCGCGAGGACATAATGCGCTTAAGAGTATATGGTCAGGCTGCACTACAAACAGCATCAGAGATGGTCTCCGAACGCTGCAGAGGGGCCCTGCTCATGCAGGGGCACCCTCTCACATAGGAACCATGCACTCTGCCTTTAGGATTGATAAGGCCTGCCTTAGGAGTGACTTATAGGTTTATATGTGTGTATGTATTTAGTGATATAGGTAACCTATATCACAGTAAGGGGTGCATGCACCACCTTACCCAGGCTGCAGTAGCAGACCTGTGTTGTCAGTTTGGATGGCCTTCCAGGGGGTGGCATAATACATGCTGCAGCCCCTGGCAGGCCTCTGAGGTACCTATGCCCTTGGTACATAGTATACCATATACTAGGGACTTATAAGGGCACTCCAGATCCCAATCAGTGATGTGCCTAAGGCACATGGAAACCATTTTAGAGAGGAAGCAGCTAGGCTGGGGTTCTGATTAGCAGGGCCCCAGCCAGACTAATGTCGAAAAACAGTGAAGCATCAGTAAAAAGTGGGGGTACCCATGTGAAGCAGATCCTACTCTCATACACTGACCATGTCATGAGTGATGTAATATGTGACGTCATCAGCAGTGCATTGCGGGGGCGCGAGTTATAGTTAGCTGAACTAACTATAACGGGGGAATTTCTCTGGTTTTGTACGAGTGAAATGTCCAACTAACTATAACTGTCCCTAAAACCTATGGTTTTTTCAGTGAATTTCAAAGGTTTTTTAAATGCTAATTTCTAACTATAACGTGTCTGAAACCTATGGTTTTTTCAGTGAATTTCAAAGGTTTTTTAAATGCTAATTTCTAACTATAACGTGCCTGAAACCTATGATTTTTTAAGTGAATTTCAAAGGTTTTTTAAATGCAAGTTTCTAACTATGCCTACAGAGGTAGGACATGTGAAGAAAGAAGAAAAAACGCACAGAAAGAAGCAAAAGAAATGCAGAAAGAAGCAACAGAAGTCCACAAAGACGAAGAAAAGTGGAGGAAGAAGCAAAAGATGTGCAGAAAGAACCAACAGAGGAGCAGAAAGAGGCCTTGTTGCAAAATCATCCTGTGCCCACAACTTTTTCAGACGGGTACTGGTGGTAACTGACTCTGACTAACCAGAGTCAGTGCTATGCTAAAAGACACTTAGAATACAGTGAAAACACCTACATACACTAGGGAACACTATGCATTGGGGTACCCCTGTGATTAGCATAACCTCCTCTGTAAGTCCCTAGTACATAATAGGGCAGGGGGATTAAAACTACCTCTTAAAACGCGCTACAGGGCGCGTTTGCACAGTGGTGAAGGGAGGGGGCCTGAGGTGACATGTGTGCAAACGCGCCCCGTGGCGCGTTTTAAGTTGCGGATTAAGTCCCCTTGAATCCTGAGGGTCTCTGGGGCCCAACTAGCCCCCAGGTACCTACAGTTAGGACCATAGAGCTGAGTTGCAGAGAGGCGTTCCGAGAGCCACGCACCTTTTTCACCTCTCTGCAATGCAACTCTGTTGTGCTTACTGAAGGTACCTGGTGGGCTAGT
Source organism: Calotriton arnoldi (assembly GCA_963921515.1). Taxonomy (NCBI): domain Eukaryota; kingdom Metazoa; phylum Chordata; class Amphibia; order Caudata; family Salamandridae; genus Calotriton; species Calotriton arnoldi. The sequence goes on from CAWUFW010030738.1 coordinate 7,125, forward strand.
TGGCCCCCAGGGTCCCTCAGGATTCAAGGGGAATTAATTCCCCAACTTAAAATGCACCACAGGGCGTGTTTGCGCACATGTCACCTGAGGCCCCGCCCCCTCCCTTCACCACTGTGCAAACGCGCCCCGTGGTGCGTTTTAAGTTGGGGGATTAGGTCACCTTGAATCCTGAGGGTCCCTGGGGCCCAACTAGCCCACCAGGTACTTCCAGTAAGCACCACAGGTCTGCATTGCAACGCCTGTAACAAATTGTGCAGTTGTGTTTAGGTAGTGAAGGGGGTCGTGCTGGGTGTAGTGTTTTAGGGTTTAGGGTAATGCAGTGGTGTTCGGGCAGTGTAGGGGGTCATGCTGGGGGTGGTGTTTCAGGGTTTAGGGCAGTGCAGTGGTGTTCGGGCAGTGTAGGGGGTCGTGCTGGGGGTGGTGTTTCAGGGTTTAGGGTAGTGCAGTGGTGTTTGGGCAGTGTAGGGGGTCGTGCTGGGGGTGGTGTTTCAGGGTTTAGGGCAGTGCAGTGGTGTTCGGGCAGTGTAGGGGGTCGTGCTGGGGATGGTGTTTCAGGGTTTAGGGCAGTGCAGTGGTGTTCGGGCAGTGTAGGGGGTCGTGCTGGGGGTGGTGTTTCAGGGTTTAGGGCAGTGCAGTGGTGTTCGGGCAGTGTAGGGGGTCGTGCTGGGGGTGGTGTTTCAGGGTTTAGGGCAGTGCAGTGGTGTTTGGGCAGTGTAGGGGGTCGTGCTGGGGGTGGTGTTTCAGGGTTTAGGGCAGTGCAGTGGTGTTCGGGCAGTGTAGGGGGTCGTGCTGGGGGTGGTGTTTCAGGGTTTAGGGCAGTGCAGTGGTGTTCGTGCAGTGTAGGGGGTCATGCTGGGGATGGTGTTTCAGGGTTTAGGGCAGTGCAGTGGTGTTCGGGCAGTGTAGGGGGTCGTGCTGGGGGTGGTGTTTCAGGGTTTAGGGCAGTGCAGTGGTGTTCGGGCAGTGTAGGGGTCGTGCTGGGGGTGGTGTTTCAGGGTTTAGGGCAGTGCAGTGGTGTTCGGGCAGTGTAGGGGGTCGTGCTGGGGGTGGTGTTTCAGGGTTTAGGGCAGTGCAGTGGTGTTCGGGCAGTGTAGGGGGTCTTGCTGGGGGTGGTGTTTCAGGGTTTAGGGCAGTGCAGTGGTGTTCGGGCAGTGTAGGGGGTCTTGCTGGGGGTGGTGTTTCAGGGTTTAGGGCAGTGCAGTGGTGTTCGGGCAGTGTAGGGGGTCATGCTGGGGGTGGTGTTTCAGGGTTTAGGGCAGTGCAGTGGTGTTCGGGCAGTGTAGGGGGTCGTGCTGGGGGTGGTGTTTCAGGGTTTAGGGCAGTGCAGTGGTGTTCGGGCAGTGTAGGGGGTCGTGCTGGGGGTGGTGTTTCAGGGTTTAGGGCAGTGCAGTGGTGTTCGGGCAGTGTAGGGGGTCATGCTGGGGGTGGTGTTTCAGGGTTTAGGGCAGTGCAGTGGTGTTCGGGCAGTGTAGGGGGTCGTGCTGGGGCTGGTGTTTCAGGGTTTAGGGCAGTGCAGTGGTGTTCGGGCAGTGTAGGGGGTCGTGCTGGGGGTGGTGTTTCAGGGTTTAGGGCAGTGCAGTGGTGTTCGGGCAGTGTAGGGGGTCGTGCTGGGGGTGGTGTTTCAGGGTTTAGGGCAGTGCAGTGGTGTTCGGGCAGTGTAGGGGGTCGTGCTGGGGGTGGTGTTTCAGGGTTTAGGGCAGTGCAGTGGTGTTCGGGCAGTGTAGGGGGTCGTGCTGGGGCTGGTGTTTCAGGGTTTAGGGCAGTGCAGTGGTGTTCGGGCAGTGTAGGGGGTCTTGCTGGGGGTGGTGTTTCAGGGTTTAGGGCAGTGCAGTGGTGTTCGGGCAGTGTAGGGGGTCTTGCTGGGGGTGATGTTTCAGGGTTTAGGGCAGTGCAGTGGTGTTCGGGCAGTGTAGGGGGTCTTGCTGGGGGTAGTGTTTCAGGGTTTAGGGCAGTGCAGTGGTGTTCGTGCAGTGTAGGGGGTCGTGCTGGGGATGGTGTTTCATGGTTTAGGGCAGTGCAGTAGTGTTCAGGCAGTGTAGGGGGTCGTGCTGGGGCTGGTGTTTCAGGGTTTAGGGCAGTGCAGTGGTGTTCGGGCAGTGTAGGGGGTCGTGCTGGGGTGGTGTTTCAGGGTTTAGGGCAGTGCAGTGGTGTTCGGGCAGTGTAGGGGGTCGTGCTGGGGCTGGTGTTTCAGGGTTTAGGGCAGTGCAGTGGTGTTCGGGCAGTGTAGGGGGTCGTGCTGGGGCTGGTGTTTCAGGGTTTAGGGCAGAGCAGTGGTGTTCGGGCAGTGTAGGCGGTCTTGCTGGGGGTGATGTTTCAGGGTTTAGGGCAATGCAGTGGTGTTCGGGCAGTGTAGGGGGTCTTGCTGGGGGCAGTGTTTCAGGGTTTAGGGCAGAGCAATGGTGTTCAGGCAGTGTAGGGGGTTGTGCTGGAGGTGGTGTTTCAGGGTTTAGGGCAGTGCAGTGGTGTTCGGGCAGTGTAGGGGGTCTTGCTGGGGGTGGTGTTTCAGGGTTTAGGGCAGTGGTGTTCAGGCAGTGTAGGGGGTCATGCTGGGGGTGGTGTTTCAGGGTTTAGGGCAGTGCAGTGGTGTTCGGGCAGTGTAGGGGGTCATGCAGGGGCTGGTGTTTCAGGGTTTAGGGCAGTGCAGTGGTGTTCGGGCAGTGTAGGGGGTCGTGCTGGGGGTGGTGTTTCAGTGTTTAGGGCAGTGCAGTGGTGTTCGGGCAGTTTAGGGGGTCGTGCTGGGGGTGGTGTTTCAGGGTTTAGGGCAGTGCAGTGGTGTTCGGGCAGTGTAGGGGGTCGTGCAGGGGGTGGTGAGTCAGGGTTTAGGGCAGTGCAGTGGTGATCGGGCAGTGTAGGGGGTCATGCTCGGGGTAGTGTTTTAGGGTTTAGGGCAGTGCAGTGGTGTTCGGGCAGTGTAGGGGGTCGTGCAGGGGGTGGTGTTTCAGGGTTTAGGGCAGTGCAGTGGTGTTCGGGCAGTGTAGGGGTCGTGCTGGGGGTGGTGTTTCAGGGTTTAGGGCAGTGCAGTGGTGGTCGGGCAGTGTAGGGTGTCGTGCTGGGGGTGGTGTTTCAGGGTTTAGGGCAGTGCAGTGGTGTTCGGGCAGTGTAGGTGGTCTTGCTGGGGGTGGTGTTTCAGGATTTAGTGCAGTGGTGTTCGGGCAGTGTAGGGGGTCTTGCTGGGGTTGGTGTTTCAGGGTTTAGGGCAGTGCAATGGTGTTCGCGCAGTGTAGGGGGTCTTGCTGGGGCTGGTGTTTCAGCGTTTAGGGCAGTGCAGTTGTGTTCGGGCAGTGTAGGGGGTCTTGCTGGGGGTGGTGTTTCAGAGTTTAGGGCAGTGCAGTGGTGTTCGGGCAGTGTAGGGGGTCTTGCTGGGGCTGGTGTTTCAGGGTTTAGGGCACTGCAGTGGTGTTCAGGCAGTGTAGGGGGTCTTGCTGGGGCTGGTGTTTCAGGGTTTAGGGCAGTGCAGTGGTGTTCGGGCAGTGTAGGGGGTCATGCTGGGGCTGGTGTTTGAGGGTTTAGGGCAGTGCAGTGGTGTTCGGGCAGTGTAGGGGGTCGTGCTGGGGCTGGTGTTTCAGGGTTTAGGGCAGTGCAGTGGTTTTCAGGCAGTGTAGGCGGTCGTGCTGGGGGTGGTGTTTCAGGGTTTAGGCAGTGCAGTGGTGTTCGGGCAGTGTAGGGGGTCGTGCTGGGGGTGGTGTTTCAGGGTTTAGGGCAGTGCAGTGGTGTTCGGGCAGTGTAGGGGGTCGCGCTGGGGGTGGTGTTTCAGGGTTTAGGGCAGTGCAGTGGTGTTCGGGCAGTGTAGGGTGTCGTGCTGGGGCTGGTGTTTCAGGGTTTTGGGCAGGGCAGACCATTGGTGTTCGGGCAGTGTAGGGGGTAGTGCTGGGGGTGGTGTTTCAGGGTTTAGGGCAGTGCAGTGTTGTTCGGGCAGTGTAGGGGGTCTTGCTGGGGGTGGTGTTTCAGGGTTTAGGGCAGTGGTGTTCGGGCAGTGTAGGGGGTCTTGCTGGGGGTGATATTTCAGGGTTTAGGGCAGTGCAGTGGTGTTCGGGCAGTGTAGGGGGTCTTGCTGGAGGTTATGTTTCAGGGTTTAGGGCAGTGCAGTGGTGTTCGTGCAGTGTAGGGGGTCATGCTGGGGGTGGTGTTTCAGGGTTTAGGGCAGTGCAGTAGTGTTCGGGCAGTGTAGGGGGTCGTGCAGGGGGTGGTGTTTCAGGCTTAAGGGCCGTGCAGTGGTGTTCGGGCAGTGTAGGGGGTCGTGCTGGGGGTGGTGTTTCAGGGTTTAGGGCAGTGCAGTGGTGTTCGGGCAGTGTAGTGGGTCGTGCAGGGGGTGGTGTTTCAGGGTTTAGGGCAGTGCAGTGGTGTTCGGGCAATGTAGGGGGTCGTGCTGGGGCTGGTGTTTCAGGGTTTAGGGCAGTGCAGTGGTGTTCGGGCAGTGTAGGGGGTCTTGCTGGGGGTGGTGTTTCAGGGTTTAGAGGCAGTGGTGTTCGGGCAGTGTTGGGGGTCTTGCTGGGGGTGATGTTTCAGGGTTTAGGGCAGTGCAGTGGTGTTCGTGCAGTGTAGGGGGTCATGCTGGGGATGGTGTTTCAGGGTTTAGGGCAGTGCAGTAGTGTTCGGGCAGTGTAGGGGGTCGTGCAGGGGGTGGTGTTTCAGGGTTTAGGGCAGTGCAGTGGTGTTCGGGCAGTGTAGGGTGTCATGCTGGGGGTGGTGTTTCAGGGTTTAGGGCAGTGCAGTGGTGTTCGGGCAGTGTAGGGGGTCGTGCACGGGGTGGTGTTTCAGGGTTTAGGGCAGTGCAGTGGTGTTCGGGCAGTGTAGGGGGTCGTGCTGGGGATGGTGTTTCAGGGTTTAGGGCAGTGCAGTGGTGTTCAGGCAGTGTAGGGGGTCGTGCTGGGGCTGGTGTTTCAGGGTTTAGGGCAGTGCAGTGGTGTTCGGGCAGTGTAGGGGGTCGTGCTGGGGCTGGTGTTTCAGGGTTTAGGGCAGTGCAGTGGTGTTCGGGCAGTGTAGGGGGTCGTGCTGGGGCTGGTGTTTCAGGGTTTAGGGCAGTGCAGTGGTGTTCGGGCAGTGTAGGGGGTCGTGCTGGGGCTGGTGTTTCAGGGTTTAGGGCAGTGCAGTGGTGTTCGGGCAGTGTAGGGGGTCGTGCTGGGGGTGGTGTTTCAGGGTTTAGGGCAGTGCAGTGGTGTTCGGGCAGTGTAGGGGGTCTTGCTGGGGGTGGTGTTTCAGGGTTTAGGGCAGTGCAGTGGTGTTCGGGCAGTGTAGGGGGTCTTGCTGGGGGTGGTGTTTCAGGGTTTAGGGCAGTGCAGTGGTGTTCGGGCAGTGTAGGGGGTCATGCTGGGGATGGTGTTTCAGGGTTTAGGGCAGTGCAGTGGTGTTCGGGCAGTGTAGGGGGTCGTGCTGGGGGTGGTGTTTCAGGGTTTAGGGCAGTGCAGTGGTGTTCGGGCAGTGTAGGGGGTCATGCTGGGGGTGGTGTTTCAGGGTTTAGGGCAGTGCAGTGGTGTTCGGGCAGTGTAGGGGGTCGTGCATGGGGGTGGTGTTTCAGGGTTTAGGGCAGTGCAGTGGTGTTCGGGCAGTGTAGGGGGTCGTGCTGGGGATGGTGTTTCAGGGTTTAGGGCAGTGCAGTGGTGTTCGGGCAGTGTAGGGGGTCGTGCTGGGGCTGGTGTTTCAGGGTTTAGGGCAGTGCAGTGGTGTTCGGGCAGTGTAGGGGGTCGTGCTGGGGGTGGTGTTTCTAGGGTTTAGGGTAGTGCAGTGGTGTTCGGGCAGTGTAGGGGGTCATGCTGGGGCTGGTGTTTCAGGGTTTAGGGCAGTGCAGTGGTGTTCGGGCAGTGTAGGGGGTCGTGCTGGGGGTGGTGTTTCAGGGTTTAGGGCAGTGCAGTGGTGTTCGGGCAGTGTAGGGGGTCGTGCTGGGGGTGGTGTTTCAGGGTTTTGGGCAGTGCAGTGGTGTTCGGGCAGTGTAGGGGGTCGTGCTGGGGGTGGTGTTTCAGGGTTTAGGGCAGTGGTGTTCGGGCAGTGTAGGCGGTCTTGCTGGGGGTGATGTTTCAGGGTTTAGGGCAATGCAGTGGTGTTCGGGCAGTGTAGGGGGTCTTGCTGGGGGCAGTGTTTCAGGGTTTAGGGCAGAGCAATGGTGTTCAGGCAGTGTAGGGGGTTGTGCTGGAGGTGGTGTTTCAGGGTTTAGGGCAGTGCAGTGGTGTTCGGGCAGTGTAGGGGGTCTTGCTGGGGGTGGTGTTTCAGGGTTTAGGGCAGTGGTGTTCAGGCAGTGTAGGGGGTCATGCTGGGGGTGGTGTTTCAGGGTTTAGGGCAGTGCAGTGGTGTTCGGGCAGTGTAGGGGGTCATGCAGGGGCTGGTGTTTCAGGGTTTAGGGCAGTGCAGTGGTGTTCGGGCAGTGTAGGGGGTCGTGCTGGGGGTGGTGTTTCAGTGTTTAGGGCAGTGCAGTGGTGTTCGGGCAGTTTAGGGGGTCGTGCTGGGGGTGGTGTTTCAGGGTTTAGGGCAGTGCAGTGGTGTTCGGGCAGTGTAGGGGGTCGTGCAGGGGGTGGTGAGTCAGGGTTTAGGGCAGTGCAGTGGTGATCGGGCAGTGTAGGGGGTCATGCTCGGGGTAGTGTTTTAGGGTTTAGGGCAGTGCAGTGGTGTTCGGGCAGTGTAGGGGGTCGTGCAGGGGGCTGGTGTTTCAGGGTTTAGGGCAGTGCAGTGGTGTTCGGGCAGTGTAGGGGTCGTGCTGGGGGTGGTGTTTCAGGGTTTAGGGCAGTGCAGTGGTGTTTGGGCAGTGTAGGGTGTCGTGTTGGGGGTGGTGTTTCAGGGTTTAGGGCAGTGCAGTGGTGTTCGGGCAGTGTAGGTGGTCTTGCTGGGGGTGGTGTTTCAGGGTTTAGTGCAGTGGTGTTCGGGCAGTGTAGGGGATCTTGCTGGGGGTGGTGTTTCAGGGTTTAGGGCAGTGCAATGGTGTTCGCGCAGTGTAGGGGGTCTTGCTGGGGCTGGTGTTTCAGCGTTTAGGGCAGTGCAGTGGTGTTCGGGCAGTGTAGGGGGTCTTGCTGGGGGTGGTGTTTCAGAGTTTAGGGCAGTGCAGTGGTGTTCGGGCAGTGTAGGGGGTCTTGCTGGGGCTGGTGTTTCAGGGTTTAGGGCACTGCAGTGGTGTTCGGGCAGTGTAGGGGGTCTTGCTGGGGCTGGTGTTTCAGGGTTTAGGGCAGTGCAGTGGTGTTCGGGCAGTGTAGGGGGTCATGCTGGGGCTGGTGTTTGAGGGTTAGGGCAGTGCAGTGGTGTTCGGGCAGTGTAGGGGGTCGTGCTGGGGCTGGTGTTTCAGGGTTTAGGGCAGTGCAGTGGTTTTCAGGCAGTGTAGGCGGTCGTGCTGGGGGTGGTGTTTCAGGGTTTAGGGCAGTGCAGTGGTGTTCGGGCAGTGTAGGGGGTCGTGCTGGGGGTGGTGTTTCAGGGTTTAGGGCAGTGCAGTGGTGTTCGGGCAGTGTAGGGGGTCGCGCTGGGGGTGGTGTTTCAGGGTTTAGGGCAGTGCAGTGGTGTTCGGGCAGTGTAGGGGGTCGTGCTGGGGCTGGTGTTTCAGGGTTTTGGGCAGGGCAGAGCATTGGTGTTCGGGCAGTGTAGGGGGTAGTGCTGGGGGTGGTGTTTCAGGGTTTAGGGCAGTGCAGTGTTGTTCGGGCAGTGTAGGGGGTCTTGCTGGGGGTGGTGTTTCAGGGTTTATGGCAGTGAGTGTTCTGGCAGTGGCGGGGGTCTTGCTGGGGGTGATGTTTCAGGGTTTAGGGCAGTGCAATGGTGTTCGGGCAGTGTAGGGGGTCTTGCTAGGGGTTATGTTTCAGGGTTTAGGGCAGTGCAGTGGTGTTCGTGCAGTGTAGGGGGTCATGCTGGGGGTGGTGTTTCAGGGTTTAGGGCAGTGCAGTAGTGTTCGGGCAGTGTAGGGGGTCGTGCAGGGGGTGGTGTTTCAGGGTTTAGGGCAGTGCAGTGGTGTTCGGGCAGTGTAGGGGGTCGTGCTGGGGGTGGTGTTTCAGGGTTTAGGGCAGTGCAGTGGTGTTCGGGCAGTGTAGTGGGTCGTGCTGGGGGTGGTGTTTCAGGGTTTAGGGCAGTGCAGTGGTGTTCGGGCAGTGTAGGGGGTCGTGCTGGGGCTGGTGTTTCAGGGTTTAGGGCAGTGCAGTGGTGTTCGGGCAGTGTAGGGGGTCTTGCTGGGGGTGGTGTTTCAGGGTTTAGGGCAGTGCAGTGGTGTTCGGGCAGTGTAGGGGGTCGTGCTGGGGGTGGTGTTTCAGGGTTTAGGGCAGTGCAGTGGTGTTCGGGCAGTGTAGGGGGTCGTGCTGGGGGTGGTGTTTCAGGGTTTAGGGCAGTGCAGTGGTGTTCGGGCAGTGTAGGGGGTCATGCTGGGGATGGTGTTTCAGGGTTTAGGGCAGTGCAGTAGTGTTCGGGCAGTGTAGGGGGTCGTGCAGGGGGTGGTGTTTCAGGGTTTAGGGCAGTGCAGTGGTGTTCGGGCAGTGTAGGGTGTCGTGCTGGGGGTGGTGTTTCAGGGTTTAGGGCAGTGCAGTGGTGTTCGGGCAGTGTAGGGGGTCGTGCTGGGGGTGGTGTTTCAGGGTTTAGGGCAGTGCAGTGGTGTTCGTGCAGTGTAGGGGGTCGTGCTGGGGATGGTGTTTCAGGGTTTAGGGCAGTGCAGTAGTGTTCGGGCAGTGTAGGGGGTCGTGCTGGGGCTGGTGTTTCAGGGTTTAGGGCAGTGCAGTGGTGTTCGGGCAGTGTAGGGGGTCGTGCTGGGGGTGGTGTTTCAGGGTTTAGGGCAGTGCAGTGGTGTTCGGGCAGTGTAGGGGGTCGTGCTGGGGGTGGTGTTTCAGGGTTTAGGGCAGTGCAGTGGTGTTCGGGCAGTGTAGGGGGTCGTGCTGGGGCTGGTGTTTCAGGGTTTAGGGCAGTGCAGTGGTGTTCGGGCAGTGTAGGGGGTCGTGCTGGGGGTGGTGTTTCAGGGTTTAGGGCAGTGCAGTGGTGTTCGGGCAGTGTAGGGGGTCGTGCTGGGGGTGGTGTTTCAGGGTTTAGGGAGGCAGTGGTGTTCGGGCAGTGTAGGGGGTCTTGCTGGGGGTGGTGTTTCAGGGTTTAGGGCAGTGCAGTGGTGTTCGGGCAGTGTAGGGGGTCTTGCTGGGGGTGGTGTTTCAGGGTTTAGGGCAGAGCAGTGGTGTTCGGGCAGTGTAGGGGGTCGTGCTGGGGGTGGTGTTTCAGGGTTTAGGGCAGTGCAGTGGTGTTCGGGCAGTGTAGGGGGTCTTGCTGGGGGTGGTGTTTCAGGGTTTAGGGTAGTGCAGTGGTGTTCGGGCAGTGTAGGGGATCGTGCTGGGGGTGGTGTTTCAGGGTTTAGGGCAGTGCAGTGGTGTTCGGGCAGTGTAGGGGGTCGTGCTGGGGCTGGTGTTTCAGGGTTTAGGGCAGTGCAGTGGTGTTCGGGCAGTGTAGGGGGTCTTGCTGGGGGTGGTGTTTCAGGGTTTAGGGCAGTGCAGTGGTGTTCGGGCAGTGTAGGGGGTCTTGCTGGGGGTGGTGTTTCAGGGTTTAGGGCAGTGCAGTGGTGTTCGGGCAGTGTAGGGGGTCGTGCTGGGGGTGGTGTTTCAGGGTTTAGGGCAGTGCAGTGGTGTTCGGGCAGTGTAGGGGGTCGTGCTGGGG
>CAWUFW010030739.1:0-16705 GCA_963921515.1 Calotriton arnoldi
GGGTCGATTCCGATTCGGGCCGGAAAAAGCACCGACCGACTCGGATCCGGAAAAAATACCGACCGACACGTACCAGTGGCGCCCGACACGCCAAGTACGATGCAAGCCGCGATAAATCCGACCGACACGTCAGGAAACCAAGCCGACCGACCGAGCCGCTCGGAAAATAGCAATCCGGCCGGAAAAACACGCGAATCCAACCGACCGACACGCACCCGGAACAAATCCGACCGAATCGTACCCGCCAACTCCAACCTGCAAAGTACGATGCAAGGCGCGAAAAACACGACCGAGTCGGACGGAGGACAAGCCGTACGACCGACACGCATACAAAACCGAGCCGAAGCAACACAATACACCGCGACCGACGCGTACGCAGCATACAAAACTGCACAAACACAGCGTGAACGAAACGGAAAACACCGTACGAGACCAATGCAGGGTCCGACTCGGTCACAAGAACGTTTCCAACATACACAAACAGCACAAAGGAAAAATCAACCAAAAAAAGGCCAAACAAGCAATTACCAAGCCAATAAATACTGGGGGGGTGGGGACAGAGAACAAAGACACACCAACAACTCCACCTATATAAAGGACACAAATCACTACCATGAGCCTTTGCAAATGCCATTCCACTGCCAGCACCCAAGAGAAAGCAACCACACACCCACAGCTCATCCCTCACACAAGCCACACACCAGCAGCACACCAACAAATACCTACCTCACATACACCCAGCACAACACACACCCACACACCCTCACCTGCACACCAACACACACATCACCCACTATCACCACCCATCACCATGCCCCCAAGAAGAATCCCAAGTTCCTAGATAGTGAATTGGAAGTCATGGTAGACGAGATCCTCAGGGTGGAGCCACAGCTGTTTGGCACTCTGGTCCAACAGACCCCCATGTCGCAGAAAACCAAGATGTGGGAGAGGATCATCAACAGGGTGAACGCCCAATCACCATGTCGGCGCACAAAGACCGACATCCAGAACAGGTGGTATGACGTGCGCAGGAGGGTCCGGGAGCTGCTCAAGAAAGACTACCACCTGAGCCAATACACCGGCAGTGGCCCTCCTGCCAAGCCAGTATACCTCAGGCCCTGGGAGGAGAAGGTGCGGGCCATCCTTCCGCCAGTGAGCGTATATGGACTAGAGGACATCCCAGAGCCTGGTGAGTACACAACAAATGTACACAATAAACTGCCACAAAACACACACATCACTGTCAAGGGAGAGTCAAACCATGCACTCATAGCAATTACACAGCAACTAGAACAGAATCATCCCAAAATGTGTATGTCAGTCAGATAAACACAACACATGCCATCAAAAAAGTCACATCCAACTGTGCCAACACATGTACAAACACAACCACAACTACAGCTAGGCAGTGGCACAAATAGAACTAACACACACATCCACACATGTAGCCACCACAACAACACCAACACACAGTGAAGACCACTCAAAGGAAGGAATTCTGTGTATGCTGGCCAAGTCAGTGTAGCCAATAGCATCATGGGAGTCGCAGTCACACATATTGCCCCCCCACAACTGTCCCATCAACACCACCCTGAACCATGCTCACATCACAGGGAGTGGAGAAGGACTCACAAGATGGCTGACACTGGCTACTGCTGTGGGGAGCACAAGGCCCTGCTGCCAACTGTGCACCAACAAACAGCAGGACACCACTGACTGACATCCTGAGAGACAACTTACACTCCCTGCAATGCAAGCACGTTCCATGGTGGGATATCTGGCTGGCTGGCTGGGTGGGAAGGAGGACTTGCAGCACTGACCATAGTCACCAGCACCTCCCCTCACACCCCCCCAACACAAACTCCACAGTACCCACCTGGTAGAATGCAATGCCCTCCATCCTAACACAAGATCCCACAAAGCACCACCACCCTGGGTTATGTTGTGTGAAGCACAGGGACACTCTTGGGACTCTTAGCCAAACAACTGCCAGGACAACACTCCCAGCCATCCTGTCAGCACAGCCAGCCCACCCCACAGGGAAGCAGAGTCAAAAGGAAGGAAGCATGGGCATGCTGGGAAGGGGGTGGAGGCAATAGCATGATGGGAGTCGTAGTCACAGACATTGCTCAGCCTCACAACTGGCCCATCAACACCACCCTGAACCATGCTCACATCACAGGGAGTGGAGAAGGACTCACAAGATGGCTGACACTGGCTACTGCTGTGGGGAGCACAAGGCCCTGCTGCCAACTGTGCACCAACAAACAGCAGGACACCACTGACTGACATCCTGAGAGACAACTTACACTCCCTGCAATGCAAGCACGTTCCATGGTGGGATATCCGGCTGGCTGGGTGGGAAGGGGGACTTGCAGCACTGACCATAGTCACCAGCACCTCCCCTCACACCCCCCCAACACAAACTCCACAGTACCCACCTGGTAGAATGCAATGCCCTCCATCCTAACACAAGATCCCACAAAGCACCACCACCCTGGGTTATGTTGTGTGAAGCACAGGGACACTCTTGGGACTCTTAGCCAAACAACTGCCAGGACAACACTCCCAGCCATCCTGTCAGCACAGCCAGCCCACCCCACAGGGAAGCAGAGTCAAAAGGAAGGAAGCATGGGCATGCTGGGAAGGGGGGTGGAGGCAATAGCATGATGGGAGTGGTAGTCACAGACATTGCTCAGCCTCACAACTGGCCCATCAACACCACCCTGAACCATGCTCACATCACAGGGAGTGGAGAAGGACTCACAAAATGGCTGACACTGGCTACTGCTGCGGGGAGCACAAGGCCCTGCTGGGAACTGTGCACCAACAAACAGCAGGACACCACTGACTGACATCCTGAGAGACAACTTACACTCCCTGCAATGCAAGCACGTTCCATGGTGGGATATCCGGCTGGCTGGGTGGGAAGGGGGACTTGCAGCACTGACCATAGTCACCAGCACCTCCCCTCACACCCCCCCAACACAAACTCCACAGTACCCACCTGGTAGAATGCAATGCCCTCCATCCTAACACAAGATCCCACAAAGCACCACCACCCTGGGTTATGTTGTGTGAAGCACAGGGACACTCTTGGGACTCTTAGCCAAACAACTGCCAGGACAACACTCCCAGCCATCCTGTCAGCACAGCCAGCCCACCCCACAGGGAAGCAGAGTCAAAAGGAAGGAAGCATGGGCATGCTGGGAAGGGGGTGGAGGCAATAGCATGATGGGAGTGGTAGTCACAGACATTGCTCAGCCTCACAACTGTCCCATCAACACCACCCTGAACCATGCTCACATCACAGGGAGTGGAGAAGGACTCACAAGATGGCTGACACTGGCTACTGCTGTGGGGAGCACAAGGCCCTGCTGCCAACTGTGCACCAACAAACAGCAGGACACCTCTGACTGACATCCTGAGAGACAACTTACACTCCCTGCAATGCAAGCACGTTCCATGGTGGGATAACTGACTGGGTGGGTGGGTGGGTGGGAAGGAGGTCTGGCTGTCAACCAAACACAATCAATGCAGACCATGTTCACACCCCAGAGAATACATAGAAATGCCCAAATAATGCAGGACAATGTGCCACACCAATATCAACCCCTGACTGTGACGACTTAGGACAATACAATGTACAGGCCCGCACCCCGAGGCACAGTCACAACTGTCAGGTGTGTCAACCACTGATGCCTGCAGAAACATGACATACATTGTTTGTGTCTCCCAAAAACAGGTGATGATAGGGACACAGCAGCAGACGCTGAGGAGTCCCAGTCCCAGGCTCAAGAGGATGCCGAGCTCACTGGCGTCGTACAGCCTCTGTCCTCCTCGGACGATGAAGAACAACCTGGCACATCCGGTGCAAGTCAACATGCTGCACCAGCAGGACCACCAGCTGCAGCACCAGCAGGTCCACCAGCTGCACCCCTGCACCCACCCCTCCAACGACTGTCACCACGAATACCATCCCTGCCGACATGGACAGAATAAGGAACAACACCAGCGCAGTGACCCTGGACCAACCTGGGGCCATGGACACCACCACCACCACCAACCCCGAGGTGGACCAGGGTTATCTGTGCGTGCAACTGCACACACTGCACATGTCAGCAGGGGTGGTGGGAGGAGTGGGAGACAGAGGTCGCTGCTTGCAGACGTTGCTGGTGTGCATGAAGACCCACAACTGGTACGCATAGCTGATGCGTACCAGTCCAGCACCGGAGAGCTCAGCCAGGTAGTGGGGCTCCTCAGAGACATCAAACAGCAGCAGGCTGCCCATCATGCCCGCTTGGACTCCCACATGTCCCATGTGGAGTCACACATGTCACGTGTGGACTCCCACATGTCACGTGTGGACTCCCACATGACCCGCGTGGAGTCCAAGTGGGATGTACTACATGAGATGACGGCGGTGCACAGGGACATTTTACAATGCCTCCGCCAGATGAACAGCAACCAGTCCACACCTCCCTGTGTGCCAACAACATCTGGTACCGAACAAACTGCAACTGCCACAGGGAGGGAGGAGGACTCTGGCGGAGAGTCCCCTGCACCGCAGCAGCCTGCACTTGAGGGCCCCCCAAGAAGAGGGGTCGTCCGAGGAGGGGAAAGTGAGAGGCTGATGGCCAAGCGCAACTCCCAGGAAGCCTGAACCTGTTCTGGATTTTCGCCTTTGTGCACAGACTGTTCACCCTGTTGATGGCAACACTACTCCCACACATTGCATGGGGAGTACAAGTTGGAACAATGTGTCAGACAACTGTGGCCCCGATACTGGGGATCCTGTCTACCTGGACTTTCTATTCATCTAGGAACTTGGGATTGCAAGATTCATGTACAGCACAATCCATCCTATGCACTATTATCACAGATGTATCACAATAAACACAATAATACACCATACTTGCCTCTGTCGTGATTCCAACGTGGGTGCTGTTATGGGGATGATGAACAACAAAATTACACTGTGTATGCGAACTGCAACAGCAAGGACAACACAGGCATGTGAGTACAGGCAACGTGACACATATGAGGGAGACACACCACCAGGGCTACACAACACATACACACCTAGGCCATCTGACTCATTGCCTACACTGATGTTGCCAGGGAAGACGGTGCAATGCACAGACACCACACCCATTCCCAGTTGTAGTCAAGTAGCCCACAGGTGCAGTAAGCAAATGGCAGTCAAATGTGTGACCACAGACAACGCACATCACTAAGTGAAGCACAGGTTTATTACACAGTAGCAACATGCCGTAACCACTACAGATGCAAGGTAACCCCACCTGGTAGCGGGCACACAGTCAACAACTGTAGACAGAAGGAAGTCCATGGGTGTGGCGCACATCACCTGTAGGGACACAACAGCTACCAGCCTGGATGTGCAATCACGTTGTCGGTGGACACAGTTGACCAAACGAATCTGAAAGTACCCTGTGAAGGACAGAAATGACACACAGTCAAAAGCAATGGAGTACAGGACAGAACAGCAAAACTCATGCACAATACATGTTACAAGATACCCACCCAGAACCAAGTTAGCATGTGAACACTGTTGGGGAGTACAGCCCACCTGTAAGCACACATCGCAACACACATCCAGTCAAGTAGCCCATGGACACACTCCAACAGCACCAGAGCACCACCCACACATCATGCCAACTCACATCATTGACATGACACCTCAGGATACTCACATTCAGCTAAAGAAGTTGGTGATGAGCTGTGTGCGGACATCACCATCACCATCATCATCATCATCGTCACTGGCATCGTGTTCCAGGCCAGGATCCTCCACAGGTGGCGGATGTTGGTCATCGTCATCCTGGATGAGAGGCAACTCCTTCCGCACTGCCAGGTTGTGGAGCATGCAGCAGACGATGATAATCTTGCACACTTTCGCAGGGGCATATGGGAGGGACCCTCCGGTCTTGTCCAGGCAGCGGAAGCGGCTCTTCAGGAGACCAAAGGTCCGCTCAATCACTCTCCTGGTCCGACCATGTGCCTCATTGTAGCGCATCTGGGCAGGTGTCACAGGGTTCCTGAGGGGTGTCAGCAACCACGGCATGTTGGGGTATCCCGAGTCACCTACGGACAGACAAGTGCACATCAGCTGACTTGGAAAAGTGGGCGGAATACTACAGATCAGATCACACACAATGGCACAAAGTCAGTACACACCGACAAGCCAGGCACGCTGGTTCTGCATCTGTGCCATCAACCTGGGGATGCGACTACTCCTCATCACAAAGGCATCGTGTGCTGAACCAGGGAAACGGGCACACACGTGTGTGATGGTCATGTCTGCAAGACACACCACCAGTGCATTGACCGAGTGGTAGTGCTTGCGGTTCCTGTAGGCCTGCTCCTGGGCCTGTGGTGGTACCAAAGCCACATGTGTCCCATCAATGGAGCCAATGACATGCGGCATCCTCCCCAGGGCATAAAAGTCACTCTTCACGTCAGTGAGTCGTCGCAGTCTAGGGAAATAGATGTACCGGTTCAGGAAGAGCAACATTGCCGCCAAGAAATCGCGGAGCACACGGCTGAACATGGTCTGTGACATCCCACCAGCAGACGCCACAGTATGTTGGAAGGTACCGGTGGCAAAGAAGTGTAGGGCTGCCATCACCTTCACCTTGGGGGTCAGCGCTGTAGGATACGGCCGGCCAGGCTGCAAATG
Organism: Calotriton arnoldi; assembly: GCA_963921515.1. Lineage (NCBI taxonomy): Eukaryota > Metazoa > Chordata > Amphibia > Caudata > Salamandridae > Calotriton > Calotriton arnoldi. The sequence goes on from CAWUFW010030739.1 coordinate 6,701, forward strand.
TGGGGACAACTGCACTGCCAAATCCTCAATCAGCTGCCTGGTGAAGCGGTACCGTCGGATGCTGTCCCGTTCCACCATCGTTGCCAGGTCTGGGAATGGCCGATGGACAGCAGGAGCCCTGCAGTGCAGAGGAGAAGTAAGCAAGATCGTCAGTCACCCCACATATGCGGCATTGAACACACTCAAGATCCCAACATACATCATCATGAGGCACAACTACATGAAGTGTGCAGTACCGGAACGACATGTATGGTACATACATGGCCAACATCTGTCAACACGGTCCTACAGGTGGCATCAATTTGTCCCAGGTTGGCCCATTGGATATCATGATGCTGTGTCACAGTCACCCCCAGTGACATGTGAGGACAGATGTGCCCCAGGCACCACAGCTCAACGACAGGCACATTCCCAGGGACCCTGTAATGCCACATGGACACTGGCATCACCTGGAGTATCATGTGTACACCACAACAAAACAAACATGACCCCCACAGGTAGTGGCCACACTTGCCATGGCAGGAGAGCCATGGACGTCTGTGACACACACGCACAACATCAGAGTCCATGCACACACAACGTGGATGTGGAGACTGTCTCCCATTGTGCACATGAAATCAGAGACATTGTAAACACTACATGCACAAAGACTGTGGAGGGCCATCACTATTGTGCCACTGGGACACCCTGGCTCAAACATACCGTCCCACATGGGACTCACGGGGTATGTGACATGACATACACAAACACCACTGTGAAATGTGACCATGGCACATGCACAGATATGAACAGTTGCACATCACAGTGGTCACGTACACGTAACACCCAGGATCCTGTCCCCATTAACACGTGCACAGCCTGGGGGTGGCTGCCCACAGGTGACACCCACAGGACAAAATGTACACCAACATACACACAATAGGAAATGCAGCCTTACATGCCTTATGATAAGGTTTGGACAGGCTGTCGTGATGTAGGTGTGCCCCTCACTCCCTGGGAGCTATCTGTGGCTGGCATATGTCCATCTGAGACAGGCATGCTGACATATGCCAGTCACATGTACAGTGATGCGTTGAACAGCAATGGACCGATCGGTGCCTCCGGCCGGCCCATTGCTTTCAATGTGTGCGGGTACGCGTTGTACCCCTGTGCGCGTTGTACTGCAATGGACCGATCGGTGCCTCCGGCCGGCCCATTGCATTCAATGTGTCGGGTGCGCGTTGTACCCCTGTGCGCGTTGTACTGCAATGGACCGATCGGTGCCTCCGGCCGGCCCATTGCATTCAATGTGTGCGGGTACGCGTTGTACCCCTGTGCGCGTTGAACAGCAATGGACCGATCGGTGCCTCCGGCCGGCCCATTGCATTCAATGTGTGCGGGTGCGCGTTGTACCCCTGTGCGCGTTGTACTGCAATGGACCGATCGGTGCCTCCGGCCGGCCCATTGCATTCAATGTGTGCGGGTGCGCGTTGTACCCCTGTGCGCGTTGTACTGCAATGGACCGATCGGTGCCTCCGGCCGGCCCATTGCATTCAATGTGTGCGGGTACGCGTTGTACCCCTGTGCGCGTTGTACTGCAATGGACCGATCGGTGCCTCCGGCCGGCCCATTGCATTCAATGTGTGCGGGTACGCGTTGTACCCCTGTGCGCGTTGTACCTCAATGGACCGATCGGTGCGCACCCATTGACAATGGGCTTGCCTGGCAACGGACGCGTTTTCGAATATTCGAGCGAGTCGGTTGCTGGAAAATCAGTTGGTCACCCACAACAATGTTGCAAAATCATGTATGTCATGAAGTTGAAATTTTGAAGGATGCTGTGGGCGTGTTTTGGTGCTGCTATTCCATGGATTGGCCAGATTCAGAAGATGCAAACGACTTGGACCTATCACTTTGGACACAAGGGACAGTATCTGCCTCTCCAGCACATATATATTGCTGCATGTTCCCCTGAGAGCCCACTTGCCTGCACTACATGCTCCAGGACGACATCTGCCACTGCACTGCTGCTGTCTCTGCCCCTCTGGACCCTGCAATGGCACGTACTGTGGAGAGAGCCCCAGCCTTCAGCCTTGAAGAGAACCAGGCCCTGCTGGACAGCCTACTTCCACAGTACAGCAAGCTGTATGGGACACCAGGGGAGCAGGTGAGTGTTCTGTGCACTGCCTTTCTGAATGTGCATTTTGTCTGACTAGCAAGGCTGAGAGTCAGCACACCACTGGCTAGCAGGCTCACTGAGTAGTTGTCACCCCCATAGTGTGTAGTGACTTGCACTGGACAGGTATGGTGCAGTGACAGTGCTTCTGAACAGGGTTTTACTCCCCATGCTATGATACCATGTAGTGACTTCTGGAAAACTGTCCATGGGCAGCCGTGCACTGCCTGGGTACACCATGTGCCCCTGTGATTGCGACATGTATATGCAACTGTGTCATGCACGGATATGTTGCATGTGTAGTAATGGCCTTATCACTTTGTCATCCTGACAGGCTTCTGCCCATCGGAAGCATGAGATCTGGAAGGACATCGTCCGGGCTGTCCGGTCCGTGGGGGTCTACAAGCGCCGGATCCGCAACTGCCAAAAGAGGTGGCAGGACCTTCGGGGCTGGACCCGGAGGATTGCACGGGTCCAGCTGAAGCTGTCGCCTCCTCGCAGGAGGGGCGGAACACGGACCCTGACCCCCACATGCTCAGGATCCTGGCGGTGGTCTTTCCAGACCTGGATGGGCAGCTGAAGGCCAGAGAGCAGCAAGGAGGGGGTGAGTCAAAGACTGCACTGTGTACTCTGTCTAACATGTTATGTGCCCTCCTCGGGCCAGGTTGAACTGCCACAGTACAGCAGTCATGTTGTCCAGGAGCCATGTCCCTCTATTGTGCACTGCCCACTCCTCATCTGATACCCAGGTGTGGCCCTTACATGCAGGGAATTCTGTCACTTAGGACTGTGTCCTTGCAGTTTGCTTGACTCAAGGTGGGAGACAGCATCTGTTTCCCTGACTCTGTGGTGGGCATCATGGGTGGGTCCATTGCTTACACAATGCCTGTATTCTGACATGTATTCAGCGTGTTACTTTGATCTGTGGTCCAATTGCTGAGCTGATCCACCACATGTGGCTGGGGTACCTGGCACACACCCATGCTGCGGGTGGGAACAATGTTTGGGCCCCAGGAGTATGTATATGACGTGTGTCACACATACTTAGCCAGCTGCCTACAGTCCAGGGCTCATCCCTCATTCATGTGGGGCTGGACAGTCATGCCTACTCCAGGCCATACAATACACTCTGTACTCCCACTCCCGTGTATCAGAGGACACATTGTGCACAGTGATTTGACCCCTCAGGTGTCTGCCTCTGTGTCAGTGTGCTGTGGATTAGTCGCCAGGACTGCTGTGGAGTTTCTTGGTAGGGGCTCAGCATGCCACTGGAGATGTGACCATAGGAGACGATACTTGTGTGACACATAGGTGTCTGATCAGCTGCCCATGCAGACTGGGGCATGTAAATGTGAAGTTCAGGCAGCTGTTCCCCATGCACAGCAGAGTGTGAGGGCTCAGGTTCAGAGGGTAGTGTCACAGGTCTCCCATATGTCCAATAGGTATGACCTGGACAGATGAGGGTTAAGAGGATGTGTTGTGGGGGGATGTACATGTGCACTTGTGCAGCTCCAGGACTTGCATTCCCCATGACCTACTATTGTGACACAGTGCAGAGTGTTGTTGTCTGGCTGCAAAGTCATACATCACTGAGACAGTGATGTATGACTTTGCAATCATGCCTCCGCCATGGCATGTGTCTACTGATTGGTGATCCTGCAGGGGAGTGACATGTGCTACATGCACACCATAGTGGCGCTGGCTATCAGGACATGGGTGCATCATGGTGTCTGTCGCTGGTATGCATCACATGCATTTCCTATTTGACTCTGGGCATCCCTTACATCCGTAAACCTGTACTGACTCAGTGGCAAGAGCTGTGATGTGTCCACACCGTGTCCTCTGCACTGTCCAACTACTGTGTACTTGGTGCATGTGTCAACACTGGGGTGTTGCAATCCAACAGACACCAGACAGATGGGTGCAAGGCCATGTGGGATGTGAGTGCCATGCTTGGCATCAGACTGACAATTGACTTCTCCTGTTCAATTAGGGCACTTTTAGCAATGTACAACTAATGATGCCAGGGCTTGCTCTGTAATGTGCTGTGCTCACAGTGGTGTGTGCGTTTGGTGCAGGTGACTGATGTCTGTCTGTTTCCCCATTGTTTGCAGATACATCCACGGCCACGGAAGGGGACAGCTCCACGGACCAGGAGGAGCCGGAGAGCCAGACTGGGTCAGCAGCCGAGGAGTGGTCGGAGGGACCCAGTGGCACGGAGGGCGAGGGGAGCCACACCGAGGAGTCCTCAGCAGCATCCACCTCAGCTGAGGACCAGAGCAACTCGGAGGATGACTCCCTTGTGGAGGCGGGTGTCAGCAGCCACCACACCCCAGCTAGTGTTGCTGTCCCCGCCACCACCAGCACCACCACCGCCCTCCCATCGGCTCCCATTCCCCAGGTCCGTGGAGGCTCCCATGTCCGGGAGCGTGTCTCCTTTGGGCCAGGCACCGCACCCCCTGCCCCTGTGTCCCCTGCTGCCCTGAGTGAGGAGTCTGTGTACCTCCTTCGCCAGCTCCATGTAGGGCAGACAGCCATGCTGAGTGTCCTCCATGCGCACACCGCGCTGTTGACTCAGCTGGTGTCGTTCATGGAGGGCATCTCATCGGGCATGTCTGACCTACAGAGGGGCAATAGGTCCATGGACTCCTCCCTGACGGCAGCAGTGTCCCTCCTCAAACGGTCCCTCACCCCTCCTGCCTCTGCTCCATCCACACTCCCCAGCACCTTACCCATCCCAGGCACACACACACTGGCACAGGCACACACCAGCACACACACATCCAGCACACTGACACACACGCCAATGACAAAACGCACACGCACGCACATTCAGGGGACTGAAGCCAGACTCACAGGGGATGGGGCCCTGGAACACACACACGCATCCACATGCACTGCGCAGTCCTCAGTTCCCTCTCCCTCCAAAGCACCCTCCCTTGCCTCACCTGCAACCCCAAAGTCACAGCAGCTCTTCCTCTGTGACCTCGGCCTCTTCCCCACCGATGAAGCTGCTCCAGCATCCCGGGGGAAGAGGAAGCCCACCCACACGGAGCAGAGTGCCCCTCGCCCCCGGACACCCTCCCCCAGGCGCAGACGGACTGAGGCCCCCACCCGCAAGTCCCCCGGAGTGCTAAGAGCAAGACCCCGCCACCACCCTGCAGCTCAGGCACAAGGTCTCCGTCCTCCATCCCTCAGGCCCCCACTGCACAGGTGCCCCCACCACACCCTGCCCCAGGTTCCCCCACCCACAGATATACCATCCCCAAGATGCTCCGGCCTTCTCCCCCTGCCACTTGCTCTCCCAGCACCACACCCCCCGCTGCGCTTGTCTGTGCCACTGATGTGGTGAGGGTGTCCCCCCTCTGTCCAACCCACCTTGCCTGTTCCCCATTCTCCTCCCCTGGAGGTAGGCACTGCAGTGGAGTCCACTACCGCCCTGTCTGACTTGGGCACTGCAGTGGCGGACCTGTCCACCCCATCTGCAGGGTCCACTGCAGTTGTGCCGGCACCCACGACATCTGTGTCATGCCCCCAGTTGTGCCGGCACACACCATGTCAGACACCTCCACTGCAGTTGTCAGTGGCTCTCCTGCACCCACCACCCCTTCCCTGACTCCCCCTGGTGAGCCCTGATCCTGTCCCTGCGGTGCCTGGCCTGCCCCCCGGTTGCCCCTCCTAGTGGATTGTCCCTGGTATTGTGCAGGCATGCGTAGGGTGACATCTGCCAGTGTCACCCTGTTTGAACTTTGACAATGGACTGGCCATTGGCCTTTGCTCTTTTTCAGGACTTCGTTTGGCCTCAACACATATGCTGAATAAAGCAACTTTCTTTTCTCTAGTGCTCATGCTTCAGATGTACATGTTGTTGGTGCAGCTAACCATGCCCTTGCTGCAGTGATGGTGATATCTGGTCTCATGATTATGAAGTGTTACTGTGCAGGAACCCATGTGGTCCAGGGGAATGTGTCCTATCATGTGGTGTATCCATGTCATCAATAGCAGCATCTGAGGGTGTCATGTGTTCAGTATTTGGCAATGGGTTTCCTACTTACATTGGCAATTTCATATCTGTGGCTTCCACCCCTGCACATCTGTTGTGCCTGCCATCGTTGCATTTGTCTACTTCCCTGACCGTGTTGCCATCTCCAGTGGACATGCAGGTTTGGGCATCAATGGGGAGGGACTCATCCGTGTAGTCAGTGCAACATTGCTATACAAGTGTGTTGGATCTGTGCTGATGATTCCGTTGGCACATCCATGACCAGGCTGATGTGATGGGAGCCCTCATTTGGTGCTAATTGTTGATTGTGTGACCAAGTGCTCAGCTGACATGATGGGGCCCTACTGAGGCAACATATGGCACAGCTTTCCTCACACAGGAGTGGAGTCCCCTCATGGCAGTGTGTACACGTGTGACATTGCCTGCGCCCAAGGTGTGTGTTGTATGTGCATGTCTGTGTGTTCACTTCCATTCATCTGCGCATGCTGTGATCCCTAGTGTTGTACCTGTTTGTGATGCTTGCTGACTTGAGCTATGTTCCCCCAAAGTCTTCTCCCTGTGTTCTCTGTGATGTGGGTGCATGGCACATTACTGGTCATCAGGGTGTCACCCATAGGTGTGTTTGCTGTCAGGGCAGAGTTTGTGTGCTGACGCAGATGGGTCACAGTCAGGTTTCCCTTTGGCACTTGTTGTTTGCCCCTGTCATGTGATTTCCAGTTTGTGTTATCTTTCAGTGATTGTGACACGTTGTGTGTGTGACTGCTGGCACTCCTTAGGGTCCGGGCTGCAATGTTGGTTGTTGTCTATGTGTGTTCTTTGTGGGTGACCTTGGCTTCTTCATTGGTGTGTGACTGTGGCTGGGATCCCATTGGTCGGTGTGGTATTGCCGTCATGTCCATGTACAGAGTAGTGTGCAGTGTGTCAGACATTCAGGAGTCTTGTTGAGTGTCCATGTGTGATGTGTTTCTACACCTTGGTTCCCACCCACCACCCTGGAATAGTCATGGGTGCATGTGCAATGTCACCAGTGCATGTGTACTTCACTGCTGCACATTGTTGGAGGTCGAGGGGTGTGGTGTTGAGTGTGTGCAGATGAGAGTTGTTGCCCGGCTAGTCCCCTGCCTCCATGTTGGCCTTGGCTTACTGGCCATGCTGATTGATTTGTGCTTGTGTAGGTGTGATGGTAGTTAGTTGCTCAGGACACCTGACTGTGGTTCACAGTGTGAACGACATTTAGCTTTGTCATCACAGTGGTATTTTTCTTCAGCCCAGGGTCACCACATTGTGGGGGCCCTGGGGGTGGTGCTGTGGTGTGTCTGTGACTTGCTGTGTCAGTTGTTGTTCCTACGTGCCTGTGTGACATGTGTGTTTTGTGCTCCCTCTCACCTGTCAATGCCTGCTTGCCCACATAGGGGATTTGGATCCATGAGTTAGCTTAGTGTGGCAGTGTATGCACATCTGTATGATTGGTATTCAGCTCTCCTCATGTGTTGTGTTGTTGCCTGGGGACACTGGCACCCCCACCCCTCACCTGCTGTGTATGATGACAGTGTTGGTCTGCCTGTTTGTGTTTGTGCATCTGCACCACTGCATTGGCATATCTTGGGTGTGCCATTGGCTGTATGTTGTTTGGTGTGTTTCCCCTGCTGTCCCTGGGACTCCTAGGTCATCGGTCAGCACAGTGATCATGGTTTGTGTGTCCCATTGCTGCCATGGTATGGTATCTGTTCACCTCACATCTGCTGTCTCCACAGGGTATCTGCATTTGTGTGCCCATTGGTGCAAATATGTGGTTCTGCATTCTGATGGTCACTTCTGTCATTGTGTCATTGATGACTGTTGACGGTCTCAGCCCCCATGGGTGTTGTTTGTCTGCACATGGCCAAAGGAATGTTTCATTTGCACTGCAGTATTTGGCTCCCCCAATTTATGTTGCAATGGGACACATACACTACTTTGCCACAGATGAGTTTTTGGTTCTGTGACCAGGAATGATCCATGCAGTTTGGCAGTTGCAGCTCTTTCTTTGTTAACAATTACCTTTTGGTCACTGTGATGATGAGGGTGTAGACCCCATTGCCACAATGGTCAAAATGTGCTTCAACTATGGACCCCACACTTACCTTTTGGTCACTGTGATGATGGGGGTTTAGACCCCATTGCCACAATGGTCAAAATGTGCTTCAACTATGGACCCCACACTTACCTTTTGGTCACTGTGATGATGGGGGTTTAGACCCCATTGCCACAATGGTCAAAATGTGCTTCAGCTATGGACCCCACACTTGCCTTTTGGTCACTGTGATGATGGGGGTTTAGACCCCATTGCCACAATGGTCAAAATGTGCTTCAGCTATGGACCCCACACTTGCCTTTTGGTCACTGTGATGATGGGGGTTTAGACCCCATTGCCACAATGGTCAAAATGTGCTTCAGCTATGGACCCCACACTTGCCTTTTGGTCACTGTGATGATGGGGGTTTAGGCCCCATTGCCACAATGGTCATGGGCTGCTTGCATTGTGGGTGCCACACACATATATGTGTGGCACATGTGCTAGGGGGTCACATTGTATGTTCAATGTCATGTTCGGTGTTGTAGGCATTTGACACAGCCTGCTCACACGCTTGTCATGGTGGTGGGGGATGTCTTAATCTTGCATTCCCTAGGTTGTGGTGTGCTTGTTGTGTCATGCATTGTCCATCCTATGAGTGGGGGTGGTAGTAGTGGTAGGCATCCAGCCCCCTGGCTAAGGGTGGTAGTAGTGGTAGGCTTCCTGCCCCCTGGCTAAGGGTGGTAGTAGTGGTGGGCATCCTGCCCCCCTGGGTGAGGGTGGTAGTAGTGGTAGGCATCCTGCCCCCTGGCTAAGGGTGGTAGTAGTGGTAGGCATCCAGCCCCCTGGCTAAGGGTGGTAGTAGTGGTGGGCATCCTGCCCCCTGGCTAAGGGTGGTAGTAGTGGTGGGCATCCTGCCCCCCTGGGTGAGGGTGGTAGTAGTGGTGGGCATCCTGCCCCCTGGCTAAGGGTGAGTAGTAGTGGTGGGCATCCAGCCCCCTGGCTAAGGGTGGTAGTAGTGGTGGGCATCCTGCCCCCCTGGGTGAGGGTGGTAGTAGTGGTGGGCATCCTGCCCCCTGGCTAAGGGTGGTAGTAGTGGTGGGCATCCTGCCCCCCTGGGTGAGGGTGGTAGTAGTGGTGGGCATCCTGCCCCCCTGGGTGAGGGTGGTAGTAGTGGTGGGCATCCTGCCCCCTGGCTAAGGGTGGTAGTAGTGGTGGGCATCCTGCCCCCCTGGGTGAGGGTGGTAGTAGTGGTGGGCATCCTGCCCCCCTGGGTGAGGGTGGTAGTAGTGGTGGGCATCCTGCCCCCTGGCTAAGGGTGGTAGTAGTGGTGGGCATCCTGCCCCCCTGGGTGAGGGTGGTAGTAGTGGTGGGCATCCTGCCCCCCTGGCTAAGGGTGGTAGTAGTGGTGGGCATCCTGCCCCCCTGGCTAAGGGTGGTAGTAGTGGTGGGCATCCTGCCCCCCTGGGTGAGGGTGGTAGTAGTGGTGGGCATCCTGCCCCCTGGGTGAGGGTGGTAGTAGTGGTGGGCATCCTGCCCCCTGGCTAAGGGTGGTAGTAGTGGTGGGCATCCTGCCCCCCTGGGTGAGGGTGGTAGTAGTGGTGGGCATCCTGCCCCCCTGGGTGAGGGTGGTAGTAGTGGTAGGCATCCTGCCCCCTGGCTAAGGGTGGTAGTAGTGGTAGGCATCCAGCCCCCTGGCTAAGGGTGGTAGTAGTGGTGGGCATCCTGCCCCCTGGGTGAGGGTGGTAGTAGTGGTGGGCATCCTGCCCCCTGGCTAAGGGTGGTAGTGGTGGT
>CAWUFW010030740.1:0-16699 GCA_963921515.1 Calotriton arnoldi
GAAAACTGCACAAACACAGCGTGAGCGAACGGAAAACACCGTACGAGACCAATGCAGGGTCCGACTCGGTCACAGAAACGTTCCAACATACACAAACAGCACAAAGGAAAAATCACCCAAAAAAGGCCAAACAAGCAATTACCAAGCCAATAAATACTGGGGGGGTGGGGACAGAGAACAAGGACACACCCACAACTCCACCTATATAAAGGACACAAATCACTACCATGAGCCTTTGCAAATGCCATTCCACTGCCAGCACCCAGAGAAAGCAACCACACACCCACAGCTCATCCCTCACACAAGCCACACACCATCAGCACACCAACAAATACCTACCTCACATACACCCAGCAAAACACACACTCACACACCCTCACCTGCACACCAACACACACATCACCCACCATCACCACCCATCACCATGCCCCCAAGAAGAATCCCAAGTTCCTAGATAGTGAATTGGAAGTCATGGTGAGACGAGATCCTCAGGGTGGAGCCACAGCTGTTTGGCACTCTGGTCCAACAGACCCCCATGTCGCAGAAAACCAAGATGTGGGAGAGGGATCATCAACAGGGTGAGCGCCCAATCACCATGTCGGCGCACAAAGACGGACATCCAGAACAGGTGGTATGACGTGCGCAGGAGGGTGCGGGACATGCTGAAGAAAGACTACATCAACAGCCAACACACCGGCAGTGGCCCTCCTGCCAAGCCAATATACCTCAGGCCCTGGGAGGAGAAGGTGCGGGCCATCCTTCCGCCAGTGAGCGTATATGGACTAGAGGACATCCCAGAGCCTGGTGAGTACACAACAAATGTACACAATATACTGCCACAAAACACACACATCACTGTCAAGGGAGAGTCAAACCATGCACTCATAGCAATTACACAGCAACTAGAACAGAATCATCCCAAAATGTGTATGTCAGTCAGATAAACACAACACATGCCATCAAAAAAGTCACATCCAACTGTGCCAACACATGTACAAACACAACCACAACTACAGCTAGGCAGTGGCACAAATAGAACTAACAAACACATCCACACATGTAGCCACCACAACAACACCAACACACAGTGAAGACCACTCAAAGGAAGGAATTCTGTGTATGCTGGCCAAGTCAGTGTAGCCAATAGCATCATGGGAGTCGCAGTCACACATATTGCCCGCCCCAAAACTGTCCCATCAACACCACCATGAACCATGCGCACATCACAGGGAGTGGAGAAGGACTCACAAGATGGCTGACACTGGCTACTGCTGTGGGAGCACAAGGCCCTGCTGCCAACTGTGCACCAACAAACAGCAGGACACCACTGACTGACATCCTGAGAGACAACTTCCACTCCCTGCAATGCAAGCCACGTTCCATGGTGGGATATCTGGCTGGCTGGGTGGGAAGGGGACTTGCAGCACTGACTATAGTCACCAGCACCTCCCCTCACACCCCCCAACACAAACTCCACAGTACCCACCTGGTAGAATGCAATGCCCTCCATCCTAACACAAGATCCCACAAAGCACCACCACCCTGGGTTATGTTGTGTGAAGCACAGGGACACTCTTGGGACTCTTAGCCAAACAACTGCCAGGACAACACTCCCAGCCATCCTGTCAGCACAGCCAGCCCACCCCACAGGGAAGCAGAGTCAAAAGGAAGGAAGCATGGGCATGCTGGGAAGGGGGTGGAGGCAATAGCATGATGGGAGTCGTAGTCACAGACATTGCTCAGCCTCACAACTGGCCCATCAACACCACCCTGAACCATGCTCACATCACAGGGAGTGGAGAAGGACTCACAAGATGGCTGACACTGGCTACTGCTGTGGGGAGCACAAGGCCCTGCTGCCAACTGTGCACCAACAAACAGCAGGACACCACTGACTGACATCCTGAGAGACAACTTCCACTCCCTGCAATGCAAGCACGTTCCATGGTGGGATATCTGGCTGGCTGGGTGGGAAGGGGGACTTGCAGCACTGACTATAGTCACCAGCACCTCCCCTCACACCCCCCAACACAAACTCCACAGTACCCACCTGGTAGAATGCAATGCCCTCCATCCTAACACAAGATCCCACAAAGCACCACCACCCTGGGTTATGTTGTGTGAAGCACAGGGACACTCTTGGGACTCTTAGCCAAACAACTGCCAGGACAACACTCCCAGCCATCCTGTCAGCACAGCCAGCCCACCCCACAGGGAAGCAGAGTCAAAGGAAGGAAGCATGGGCATGCTGGGAAGGGGGTGGAGGCAATAGCATGATGGGAGTCGTAGTCACAGACATTGCTCAGCCTCACAACTGGCCCATCAACACCACCCTGAACCATGCTCACATCACAGGGAGTGGAGAAGGACTCACAAGATGGCTGACACTGGCTACTGCTGTGGGGAGCACAAGGCCCTGCTGCCAACTGTGCACCAACAAACAGCAGGACACCACTGACTGACATCCTGAGAGACAACTTACACTCCCTGCAACGCAAGCACGTTCCATGGTGGGATAACTGACTGGCTGGGTGGGTGGGAAGGAGGTCCGGCTGTCAACCAAACACAAGCAATGCAGACCATGTTCACACCCCAGAAAATACATAGAAATGCCCAAATAATGCAGGACAATGTGCCACACCAATATCAACCCCTGACTGTGACGACTTAGGACAATGCAATGTACAGGCCCGCACCCAGAGGCACAGTCACAACTGTCATGTGTGTCAACCATTGATGCCTGCAGAAACATGACATACATTGTTTGTGTCTCCCAAAAACAGGTGATGATGGGGACACAGCAGCAGACGCTGAGGAGTCCCAGTCCCAGGCTCAAGAGGATGCCGAGCTCACTGGCGTCGTACAGCCTCTGTCCTCCTCGGACGATGAAGAACAACCTGGCACATCCGGTGCAAGTCAACATGCAGCACCAGCAGGACCACCAGCTGCAGCACCAGCAGGACCACCAGCTGCACCCCCTGCACCCACCCCTACAACGACTGTCACCACGAATACCATCCCTGCCGACATGGACAGAATAAGGAGCAACACCAGCACAGTGACCCTGGACCAACCTGGGGCCATGGACACCACCACCACCACCAACCCCCAAGGTGGACCAGGGTTATCTGTGCGTGCCACTGCACACACTGCACATGTCAGCAGGGGTGGTGGGAGGGGTGGGAGACAGAGGTCGCTGCTTGCAGACGTTGCTGGTGTGCATGACGACCCACAACTGGTACGCATAGCTGATGCGTACCAGTCCAGCACCCGGAGAGCTCAGCCAGGTAGTGGGGCTCCTCAGAGACATTAAACAGCAGCAGGCTGCCCATCATGCCCGCTTGGACTCCCACATGTCCCACGTGGAGTCACACATGTCCCGTGTGGACTCACACATGTCCCGCGTGGAGTCCAAGTGGGATGCACTGAATGGAGATGACGGCGGATGAACAGCAACCAGTCCACACCTCCCTGTGTGCCAACAACATCTGGTGCCGAACAAACTGCAACTGCCACAGGGAGGGAGGAGGACTCTGGCGGAGAGTCCCCTGCACCGCAGCAGCCTGCACTTGAGGGCCCCCCCCAAGAAGAGGGGTCGTCCGAGGAGGGAAAAGTGAGAGGCCGATGGCCAAGCGCAACTCCCAGGAAGCCTGAACCTGTTCTGGATGTTCGCCTTTGTGCACAGACTGTTCACCCTGTTGACGGCAACACTACTCCCACACATTGCATGGGGAGTACAAGTTGGACCAATGTGTCAGACAACTGTGGCCCCGATACTGGGGATCCTGTCTACCCGGACTTTCAATTCACCTAGGAACTTGGGATTGCAAGATTCATGTACAGCACAACCCATCCTATGCACTATTAACACAAATGTATCACAATAAACACACTAATACACCATACTTGCCTCTGTCGTGATTCCAACGTGGGTGCTGTTATGGGGATGATGAACTGCAAAATTACACTGTGTATGCGAACTGCAACAGCAAGGACAACACAGGCATGTGAGTACAGGCAACGTGACACACATGAGGGAGACACACCACCAGGGCTACACGACACATACACACCTAGGCCATCTGACTCATTGCCTACACTGATGTTGCCAGGGAAGACGGTGCAATGCACAGACACCACACCCATTCCCAGTTGTAGTCAAGTAGCCCACAGGTGCAGTAAGCAAATGGCAGTCAAATGTGTGACCACAGACAACGCACATCACAAAGTGAAGCACAGGTTTATTACACAGTTGCAACATGCCGTAACCACTACAGATGCAAGGTAACCCCACCTGGTAGCGGGCACACAGTCAACAACTGTAGACGGAAGGAAGTCCATGGGTGTGGCGCACATCACCTGTAGGGACACAACAGCTACCAGCCTGGATGTGCAATCACGTCGTCGGTGGACACAGTTGACCAAACGAATCTGAAAGTACCCTGTGAAGGACAGAAATGACACACAGTCAAAAGCAATGGAGTACAGGACAGAACAGCAAAACTCATGCACAATACATGTTACAAGATACCCACCCAGAACCAAGTTAGCATGTCAACACTGTTGGGGAGTACAGCCCACCTGTCACCACACATCGCAACACACATCCAGTCAAGTAGCCCATGGACACACTCCAACAGCACCAGAGCACCACCCACACATCATGCCAACTCACATCATTGACATGACACCTCAGGATACTCACATTCAGCTAAAGAAGTTGGTGATGAGCTGTGTGCGGACATCACCATCACCATCATCATCATCATCATCGTCACTGGCATCGTGGTCCAGGCCAGGATCCTCCACAGGTGGCGGATGTTGGTCATTGTCATCCTGGATGAGAGGCAACTCCTTCCGCACTGCCAGGTTGTGGAGCATGCAGCAGACGATGATAATCTTGCACACTTTCGCAGGGGCATATGGGAGGGACCCTCCGGTCTTGTCCAGGCAGCGGAAGCGGCTCTTCAGGAGACCAAAGGTCCGCTCAATCACTCTCCTGGTCCGACCATGTGCCTCATTGTAGCGCATCTGGGCAGGTGTCACAGGGTTCCTGAGGGGTGTCAGCAACCACGGCATGTTGGGGTATCCCGAGTCACCTACGGACAGACAAGTGCACATTAGCTGACTTGGAAAAGTGGGCGGAATACTACAGATCAGATCACACACAATGGCACAAAGTCAGTACACACCGACAAGCCAGGCACGCTGGTTCTGCATCTGTGCCATCATCCTGGGGATGCGACTACTCCTCATCACAAAGGCATCGTGTGCTGAACCAGGGAAACGGGCACACACGTGTGTGATGGTCATGTCTGCAAGACACACCACCAGTGCATTGACCGAGTGGTAGTGCTTGCGGTTCCTGTAGGCCTGCTCCTGGGCCTGTGGTGGTACCAAAGCCACATGTGTCCCATCAATGGAGCCAATGACATGCGGCATCCTCCCCAGGGCATAAAAGTCACTCTTCACGTCAGTGAGTCGTCGCAGTCTAGGGAAATAGATGTACCGGTTCAGGAAGAGCAACATTGCCGCCAAAACATCGCGGAGCACACGGCTGAACATGGTCTGTGACATCCCACCAGCAGTCGCCACAGTATGTTGGAAGGTACCGGTGGCAAAGAAGTGTAGGGCTGCCATCACCTTCACCTTGGGGGTCAGCGCTGTAGGATACGGCCGGCCAGGCTGCAAATGTGGGGACAACTGCACTGCCAAATCCTCAATCAGCTGCCTGGTGAAGCGGTACCGTCGGATGCTGTCCCGTTCCACCATCGTTGCCAGGTCTGGGAATGGCCGATGGACAGCAGGAGCCCTGCAGTGCAGAGGAGAAGTAAGCAAGATTGTCAGTCACCCCACATATGCGGCATTGAACACACTCAAGATCCCAACATACATCATTATGAGGCACAACTACATGAAGTGTGCAGTACCGGAAGGACATGTATGGTACATACATGGCCAACATCTGTCAACACGGTCCTACAGGTGGCATCAATTTGTCCCAGGTTGGCCCATTGGATATCATGATGCCGTGTCACAGTTCCCATCTCCTGCTGCCGTGTCACAATCACCCCCACAGTGACATGTGAGGACAGATGTGCCCCAGGCACCACAGCTCAACGACAGGTACATTCCCAGGGACCCTGTAATGCCACATGGACACTGGCATCACATGGAGTATCATGTGTACACCACAGCAAAACAAACATGACCCCCACAGGTAGTGGCCCCACTTGCCACGGCAGGACAGACATGGACGTCTGTGACACACACGCACAACATCAGAGTCCATGCACACACAACGTGGATGTGGAGACTGTCTCCCATTGTGCACATGAAATCAGAGACATTGTAAACACTACATGCACAAAGACTGTGGAGGTCCATCACTATTGTGCCACTGGGACACCCTGGCTCAAACATACCGTCCCACATGGGACTCACGGGGTATGTGACATGACATACACAAACACCACTGTGAAATGTGACCATGGCACATGCACAGATATGAACAGTTGCACATCACAGTGGTCACGTACACGTAACACCCAGGATCCTGTCCCCATGAACACGTGCACAGCCTGGGGTGGCTGCCCACAGGTGACACCCACAGGACAACATGTACACCAACATACACACAATAGGAAATGCAGCCTTACATGCCTTATGATAAGGTTTGGACAGGCTGTCGTGATGTAGGTGTGCCCCTCACTCCCTGGGAGCTATCTGTGGCTGGCATATGTCCATCTGAGACAGGCATGCTGACATATGCCAGTCACATGTACAGTGATGCGTTGTACTGCAATGGACCGATCGGTGCCTCCGGCCGGCCCATTGCTGTCAATGTGTGCGGGTACGCGTTGTACCCCTGTGCGCGTTGAACTGCAATGGACCGATCGGTGCCTCCGGCCGGCCCATTGCTTTCAATGTGTGCGTGGTGCGCGTTGTACCCCTGTGCGCGTTGAACTGCAATGGACCGATCGGTGCCTCCGGCCGGCCCATTGCTTTCAATGTGTGCGGGTGCAGCGTTGTACCCCCTGTGCACGTTGAACTGCAATGGACCGATCGGTGCCTCCGGCCGGCCCATTGCTTTCAATGTGTGCGGGTGCGCGATGTACCCCTGTGCGCGTTGAACTGCAATGGACCGATCGGTGCCTCCGGCCGGCCCATTGCTTTCAATGTGTGCGGGTACGCGTTGTACCCCTGTGCGCGTTGAACTGCAATGGACCGATCGGTGCCTCCGGCCGGCCCATTGCTTTCAATGTGTGGGGTACGCGTTGTACCCCTGTGCGCGTTGAACTGCAATGGACCGATCGGTGCCTCCGGCCGGCCCATTGCTTTCAATGTGTGCGGGTGCGCGTTGTACCCCTGTGCGCGTTGAACTGCAATGGACCGATCGGTGCCTCCGGCCGGCCCATTGCTTTCAATGTGTGGGGGTACGCGTTGTACCCCTGTGCGCGTTGAACTGCAATGGACCGATCGGTGCCTCCGGCCGGCCCATTGCTTTCAATGTGTGCGGGTACGCGTTGTACCCCTGTGCGCGTTGAACTGCAATGGACCGATCGGTGCCTCCGGCCGGCCCATTGCTTTCAATGTGTGGGGTACGCGTTGTACCCCTGTGCGCGTTGAACTGCAATGGACCGATCGGTGCGCACCCATTGACAATGGGCTTGCCTGGCAACGGACGCGTTTTCGAATTTCGAGCGAGTCGGTTGCTGGAAAATCAGTTGGTCACCCACAACAATGTTGCAAAATCATGTATGTCATGAAGTTGAAGATTTGAAGGATGCTGTGGGCGTGTTTTGGTGCTGCTATTCCATGGATTGGCCAGATTCAGAAGATGCAAACGACTTGGACCTATCACTTTGGACACAAGGGACAGTATCTGCCTCTCCAGCACATATATATTGCTGGCTGTTCCCCTGAGAGCCCACTTGCCTGCACTACATGCTCCAAGACGACATCTGCCACTGCACTGCTGCTGTCTCTGCCCCTCTGGACCCTGCAATGGCACGTACTGTGGAGAGAGCCCCAGCCTTCAGCCTTGAAGAGAACCAGGCCCTGCTGGACAGCCTACTTCCACAGTACAGCAAGCTGTATGGGACACCAGGGGAGCAGGTGAGTGTCCTGTGCACTGCCTTTCTGAATGTGCATTTTGTCTGACTAGCAAGGCTGAGAGTCTGCACGCCACTGGCTAGCAGGCTCACTGAGTAGTTGTCACCCCCCATAGTGTGTAGTGACTTGCACTGGACAGGTATGGTGCAGTGACAGTGCTTCTGAACAGGGTTTTACTCCCCATGCAATGATACCATGTAGTGACTTCTGGAAAACTGTCCATGGGCAGCCGTGCACTGCCTGTGTACACCATGTGCCCCTGTGATTGCGACATGTATATGCAACTGTGTCATGCACGGATATGTTGCATGTGTAGTAATGGCCTTATCACTTTGTCATCCTGACAGGCTTCTGCCCATCGGAAGCAGGAGATCTGGAAGGACATCGTCCGGGCTGTCCGGTCCGTGGGGGTCTACAAGCGCCGGATCCGCAGCTGCCAAAAGAGGTGGCAGGACCTTCGGGGCTGGACCCGGAGGATTGCACGGGTCCAGCTGAAGCTGTCGCCTCCTCGCAGGAGGGCGGAACACGGACCCTGACCCCCACATGCTCAGGATCCTGGCGGTGGTCTTTCCAGACCTGGATGGGCAGCTGAAGGCCAGAGAGCAGCAAGGAGGGGGTGAGTCAAAGACTGCACTGTGAACTCTGTCTAACATGCTATGTGCCCTCCTCGGGCCTGGTTAAACTGCCACAGTACAGCAGTCATGTTGTCCAGGAGCCATGTCCCTCTATTGTGCACTGCCCACTCCTCATCTGATACCCAGGTGTGGCCCTTACATGCAGGGAATTCTGTCACTTAGGACTGTGTCCTTGCAGTTTGCTTGACTCAAGGTGGGAGACAGCATCTGTTTCCCTGACTCTGTGGTGGGCATCATGGGTGGGTCCATTGCTTACACAATGCCTGTATTCTGACATGTATTCAGCGTGTTACTTTGATCTGTGGTCCAATTGCTGAGCTGATCCACCACATGTGGCTGGGGTATCTGGCACACACCCATGCTGCGGGTGGGAACAATGTTTGGGCCCCAGGAGTATGTATATGACGTGTGTCACACATACTTAGCCAGCTGCCTACAGTCCAGGGCTCATCCCTCATTCATGTGGGGCTGGACAGTCATGCCTACTCCAGGCCATACAATACACTCTGTACTCCCACTCCCGTGTATCAGCTGACACATTGTGCGCAGTGATTTGACCCCTCAGGTGTCTGCCTCTGTGTCAGTGTGCTGTGGATTAGTCGCCAGGACTGCTGTGGAGTTTCTTGGTAGGGGCTCAGCATGCCACTGGAGATGTGACCATAGGAGACGATACTTGTGTGTCACATAGGTGTCTGATCAGCTGCCCATGCAGACTGGGGCATGTGAATGTGAAGTTCAGGCAGCTGTTCCCCATTCACAGCAGAGTGTGAGGGGCTCAGGTTCAGAGGGTAGTGTCACAGGTCTCCCATATGTCCAATAGGTATGACCTGGACAGATGAGGGTTAAGAGGATGTGTTGTGGGGGGGATGTACATGTGCACTTGTGCAGCTCCAGGACTTGCATTCCCCATGACCTACTATTGTGACACAGTGCAGAGTGTTGTTGTCTGGCTGCAAAGTCATACATCACTGAGACAGTGATGTATGACTTTGCAGTCATGCCTCCGCCATGGCATGTGTCTACTGATTGGTGAGCCTGCAGGGGAGTGACATGTGCTACATGCACACCATAGTGGCGCTGGCTATCAGGACATGGGTGCATCATGGTGTCTGTCGCTGGTATGCATCACATGCATTTCCTATTTGACTCTGGGCATCCCTTTCATCCGGAAACCTGTACTGACTCAGTGGCAAGAGCTGTGATGTGTGCATGTCCACATGCCACACCGTGTCCTCTGCACTGTCCAACTACTGTGTACTTGGTGCATGTGTCCACACTGGGGTGTTGCAATCCAACAGACACCAGACAGATGGGTGCAAGGCCATGTGGGATGTGAGTGCCATGCTTGGCATCAGACTGACAATTGGCTTCTCCTGTTCAGTTAGGGCACTTTTAGCAATGTACAACTAATGATGCCAGGGCTTGCTCTGTGATGTGCTGTGCTCACAGTGGTGTGTGCGTTTTGTGCAGGTGACTGATGTCTGTCTGTTTCCCCATTGTTTGCAGATACATCCACGGCCACGGAAGGGGACAGCTCCACGGACCAGGAGGAGCCAGAGAGCCAGACTGGGTCAGCAGCCGAGGAGTGGTCGGAGGGACCCAGTGGCACGGAGGGCGAGGGGAGCCACACCGAGGAGTCCTCAGCAGCATCCACCTCAGCTGAGGACCAGAGCAACTCGGAGGATGACTCCCTTGTGGAGGCGGGTGTCAGCAGCCACCACACCCCAGCTAGTGTTGCTGTCCCCGCCACCACCAGCACCACCACCGCCCTCCCATCGGCTCCCATTCCCCAGGTCCGTGGAGGCTCCCATGTCCGGGAGCGTGTCTCCTTTGGGCCAGGCACCGCAGCCCCTGCCCCTGTGTCCCCTGCTGCCCTGAGTGAGGAGTCTGTGTACCTCCTTCGCCAGCTCCATGTAGGCCAGACAGCCATGCTGAGTGTCCTCCATGCGCACACCGCGCTGTTGACTCAGCTGGTGTCGTTCATGGAGGGCATCTCATCGGGCATGTCTGACCTACAGAGGGGCAATAGGTCCATGGACTCCTCCCTGACGGCAGCAGTGTCCCTCCTCAAACGGTCCCTCACCCCTCCTGCCTCTGCTCCATCCACACTCCCCAGCACCTTACCCATCCCAAGCACACACACACCGGCACAGGCACACACCAGCACACACACATCCAGCACACTGACACACACGCCAATGACAAAACGCACACGCACGCACATTCAGGGGACTGAAGCCAGACTCACAGGGGATGGGGCCCTGGAACACACACACGCATCCACATGCACTGCGCAGTCCTCAGTTCCCTCTCCCTCCAAAGCACCCTCCCTTGCCTCACCTGCAACCCCAAAGTCACAGCAGCTCTTCCTCTGTGACCTCGGCCTCTTCCCCACCGATGAAGCTGCTCCAGCATCCCGGGGAAGAGGAAGCCCACCACACGGAGCAGAGTGCCCCTCGCCCCCGGACACCCTCCCCCAGGCGCAGACGGACTGAGGCCCCCACCCGCAAGTCCCCCGGAGTCCTAAGAGCAAGACCCCGCCACCGCCCTGCAGCTCCAGGCACAAGGTCTCCGTCCTCCATCCCTCAGGCCCCCACTGCACAGGTGCCCCCACCACACCCTGCCCCAGGTTCCCCCACCCACAGATATACCATCCCCAAGAGGATCAGGCCTTCTCCCCCTGCCACTTGCTCTCCCAGCACCACACCCCCCGCTGCGCTTGTCTGTGCCACTGATGTGGTGAGGGTGTCCTCCCCCTCTGTCCAACCCACCTTGCCTGTTCCCCATTCTCCTCCCCTGGAGGTAGGCACTGCAGTGGAGTCCACTACCGCCCTGTCTGACTTGGGCACTGCAGTGGCGGACCTGTCCACTCCATCTGCAGGGTCCACTGCAGTTGTGCCGGCACCCATGACATCTGAGTCATGCCCCCAGTTGTGCCGGCACACACCATGTCAGACACCTCCACTGCAGTTGTCAGTGGCTCTCCAGCACCCACCACCCCTTCCCTGACTCCCCCTGGTGAGCCCTGATCCTGTCCCTGCGGTGCCTGGCCTGCCCCCCGGTTGCCCCTCCTAGTGGATTGTCCCTGGTTTTGTGCAGGCATGCGTAGGGTGACATCTGCCAGTGTCACCCTGTTTGAACTTTGACAATGGACTGGCCATTGGCCTTTGCTCTTTTTTTCTGGACGTCGTTTTCATTCAACACATATGCTGAATAAAGCAACTTTCTTTTCTCTAGTGCTCATGCTTCAGATGTACATGTTGTTGGTGCTGCTAACCATGCCCTTGCTGCAGTGATGGTGATATCTGGTCTCATGATTATGAAGTGTTACTGTGCAGGAACCCATGTGGTCCAGGGGGAATGTGTCCTATCATGTGGTGTATCCATGTCATCCATAGCAGCATCTGAGGGTGTCATGTGTTCAGTATTTGGCAATGGGATTTCCTACTTACATTAGCAATTTCATATCTGTGGCTTCCACCCCTGCACATCTGTTGTGCCTGCCATTGTTGGATTTGTCTACTTCCCTGACCGTGTTGCCATCTCCACTGGACATGCAGGTTTGGGCATCAATGGGGAAGGACTCATCCGTGTAGTCAGTGCAACATTGCTATACAAGTGTGTTGGATCTGTGCTGATGATTCCGTTGGCACATCCATGACCAGGCTGATGTGACGGGAGCCCTCATTTGGTGCTAATTGTTGATTGTGTGACCAAGTGCTCAGCTGACATGATGGGGCCCTACTGAGGCAACATATGGCACAGCTTTCCTCACACAGGAGTGGAGTCCCCTCATGGCAGTGTGTACACGTGTGACATTGCCTGCGCCCAAGGTGTGTGTTGTATGTGCATGTCTGTGTGTTCACTTCCATTTATCTGCGCATGCTGTGATCCCTAGTGTTGTACCTGTTTGTGATGCTTGCTGACTTGAGCTATGTTCCCCCAAAGTCTTCTCCCTGTGTTCTCTGTGATGTGGGTGCATGGCACATTACTGGTCATCAGGGTGTCACCCATAGGTGTGTTTGCTGTCAGGGCTGAGTTTGTGTGCAGACGCAGATGGGTCACAGTCAGGTTTCCCCTTGGCACTTGTTGTTTGCCCCTGTCATGTGATTTTCAGTTCGTGTTATCTTTAAGTTATTGTGACACGTTGTGTGTGTGACTGCTGGCACTCCTCAGGGTCCGGGCTGCGATGTTGGTTGTTGTCTATGTGTGTTCTTTGTGGGTGACCTTGGCTTCTTCATTGGTGTGTGACTGTGGCTGGGATCCCATTGGTTGGTGTGGTATCGCCGTCATGTCCATGTACAGCGTAGTGTGCAGTGTGTCAGACATTCAGGAGTCTTGTTGAGTGGCCATGTGTGATGTGTTTCTGCACCTTGGTTCCCACCCACCACCCTGGAATAGTCATGGGTGCATGTGCAATGTCACCAGTGCATGTGTACTTCACTGCTGCACATTGTTGGAGGTCGAGGGGTGTGGTCTTGAGTGTGTGCAGATGGGAGTTGTTGCCCAGCTAGACCCCTGCCTCCATGTTGGCCTTGGCTTACTGGCCATGCTGATTGATTTGTGCTTGTGTCGGTGTGATGGTAGTTTGTTGCTCAGGACACATGACTGTGGTTCACAGTGTGAACCACATTCAGCTTTGTCATCAGAGTGGGATTTTTATGCAGCCAAGGGTCACCACATTGTGGGGGCCCTGGGGGTGGTGCTGTGGTGTGTCTGTGTCTTGCTGTGTCAGTTGTTGTTCCTACGTGCCTGTGTGACATGTGTGTTTTGTGCTCCCTCTCATCTGACAATGCCTGCTTGCCCACATAGGGGATTTGGATCCATGAGTTACCTTAGTGTGGCAGTGTATGCACATCTGTATGATTGGTATTCAGCTCTCCTCATGTGTTGTGTGGTTGCCTGGGGACACTGGCACCCCCCTCACCTGCTGTGTATGATGACAGTGTTGGTCTGCCTGTTTGTGTTTGTGCATCTGCACCACTGCATTGGCATATCTTGGGTGTGCCATTGGCTGTATGTTGTTTGGTGTGTTTCCCCTGCTGTCCCTGGGACTCCTAGGTCATCGGTCAGCACAGTGATCATGGTTTGTGTGTCCCATTGCTGCCATGGTATGGTATCTGTTCACCTCACATCTGCTGTCTCCACAGGATATCTGCATTTGTGTGCCCATTGGTGCAAATATGTGGTTCTGCATTCTGATGGTCACTTCTGTCATTGTGTCATTGATGAATGTTGACGGTGTCAGCCCCCATGGGTGTTGTTTGTCTGCACATGGCCAAAGGAATGTCTCATTTGCACTGCAGTATTTGGCTCACCCAATTTATGTTGCAATGGGACACATACACTACTTTGCCACAGATGAGTTTTTGGTTCTGTGACCAGGAATGATCCATGCAGTTTGGCAGTTGCAGCTCTTTCTTTGTCAACACTTACCTTTTGGTCACTGTGATGATGGGGGTGTAGACCCCATTGCCACAATGGTCAAAATGTGCTTCAGCTATGGACCCCACACTTCCCTTTTGGTCACTGTGATGATGGGGGTTTAGACCCCATTGCCACAATGGTCAAAATGTGCTTCAGCTATGGACCCCACACTTGCCTTTTGGTCACTGTGATGATGGGGGTTTAGACCCCATTGCCACAATGGTCAAAATGTGCTTCAGCTATGGACCCCACACTTGCCTTTTGGTCACTGTGATGATGGGGGTTTAGACCCCATTGCCACAATGGTCAAAATGTGCTTCAGCTATGGACCCCACACTTCCCTTTTGGTCACTGTGATGATGGGGGTTTAGACCCCATTGCCACAATGGTCAAAATGTGCTTCAGCTATGGACCCCACACTTGCCTTTTGGTCACTGTGATGATGGGGGTTTAGACCCCATTGCCACAATGGTCAAAATGTGCTTCAGCTATGGACCCCACACTTGCCTTTTGGTCACTGTGATGATGGGGGTTTAGACCCCATTGCCACAATGGTCAAAATGTGCTTCAGCTATGGACCCCACACTTACCTTTTGGTCACTGTGATGATGGGGGTTTAGGCCCCATTGCCACAATGGTCATGGGCTGCTTGCATTGTGGGTGCCACACACATATATGTGTGGCACATGTGCTAGGGGTCACATTGTATGTTCAAAGTCATGTTCGGTGTTGTAGGCATTTGACACAGCCTACACACGCTTGTCATGGTGGTGGGGGGATGTCTTTATCTTGCATTCCCTAGGTTGTGGTGTGCTGGTTGTGTCATGCATTGTCCATCCTATGAGTGGGGGTGGTAGTAGTGGTAGGCATCCAGCCCCCCTGGGTGAGGGTGGTAGTCGTGGTAGGCATCCAGCCCCCCTGGCTGAGGGTGGTAGTAGTGGTAGGCATCCTGCCCCCCTGGGTGAGGGTGGTAGTGGTGGTAGGCATCCAGCCCCCCTGGGTGAGGGTGGTAGTAGTGGTAGGCATCCAGCCCCCCTGGCTAAGGGTGGTAGTAGTGGTAGGCATCCAGCCCCCCTGGCTAAGGGTGGTAGTAGTGGTAGGCATCCAGCCCCCCTGGCTAAGGGTGGTAGTAGTGGTAGGCATCCTGCCCCCCTGGGTGAGGGTGGTAGTGGTGGTAGGCATCCAGCCCCCCTGGGTGAGGGTGGTAGTAGTGGTAGGCATCCAGCCCCCCTGGCTAAGGGTGGTAGTAGTGGTAGGCATCCAGCCCCCCTGGGTGAGGGTGGTAGTAGTGGTAGGCATCCAGCCCCCCTGGGTGAGGGTGGTAGTAGTGGTAGGCATCCAGCCCCCCTGGGTGAGGGTGGTAGTAGTGGTAGGCATCCAGCCCCCCTGGCTGAGGGTGGTAGTAGTGGTAGGCATCCAGCCCCCCTGGCTAAGGGTGGTAGTAGTGGTAGGCATCCAGCCCCCCTGGGTGAGGGTGGTAGTAGTGGTAGGCATCCAGCCCCCCTGGCTGAGGGTGGTAGTAGTGGTAGGCATCCAGCCCCCCTGGGTGAGGGTGGTAGTGGTGGTAGGCATCCAGCCCCCCTGGGTGAGGGTGGTAGTAGTGGTAGGCATCCAGCCCCCCTGGCTAAGGGTGGTAGTAGTGGTAGGCATCCAGCCCCCCTGGCTAAGGGTGGTAGTAGTGGTAGGCATCCAGCCCCCCTGGGTGAGGGTGGTAGTAGTGGTAGGCATCCAGCCCCCCTGGCTAAGGGTGGTAGTAGTGGTAGGCATCCAGCCCCCCTGGCTAAGGGTGGTAGTAGTGGTAGGCATCCAGCCCCCCTGGGTAGGGGTGGTGGTGCGCATTCAGGCCCCTGTGTGCATATGTGGCATTGGTGATGGGCATCCCGCCCCTATGGTGCTGCTGTTGCTGGTGTAAGTATATTCAGCATCCCCGTGTGTGTGTGTGATGTGTCGTGTACGTGTTGTATGTGTTTTGTGGTTGGTGTCTGGCTTACCTTCTGCGCCGTACGCGTCCGTGCCTGTTCCGGTAGTAAATGTAGAATATTGGTATGATCGGGACGAAGGGATTCATGGTTGGTTCGTGTCGTTCGTCCTTCTCGTTGCTTGGCGTCGTCCTCGTCGCTTCGCCTCGTCCTCGTCGCTTCGCGTCGTCCTCGTCGGTGCCGTGTTCGTCTCGGAGCCGTGGATCGTGTTGTGGCGCGAATCGGAGCTTATGTGCGCCTCTCCCGGATGCTTTGACGTGCCGTGCGTAGCGACGGGTTCGGAGCGTACGGAAAGCGCATCGTACTTGTCCGGCCGGACGGGGCTGCATTTTTCCTTCCGTGCGACTCGATTCGGCGTTTCCGGATTCGCCTCGGTCGGAGAACAGGACCTGGTTTGGGTGAGTACGGCTCGGCCGGATTTTTTGCTGTTGTGCGCATCGTACTTGCTCGTTCGGTGTACTGTACGGATCGGTCGGGAAACAGGCTTTCGCATGGCTTTTTCCCGACCGAATGGTATTGGGTGCGCCTCCGACCGAGATCGGA
>CAWUFW010030741.1:0-16699 GCA_963921515.1 Calotriton arnoldi
TTCCGATTCGGGCCGGAAAGCACCGACCGACTCGGATCCGGAAAAATACCGACCGACACGTACCAGTGGCGCCCGACACGCCAAGTACGATGCAAGCCGCGATAAATCCGACCGACACGTCAGGAAACCAAGCCGACCGACCGACCCGCTCGGAAAATAGCAATCCGGCCGGAAAAACACGCGAATCCAACCGACCGACACGCACCCGGAACAAATCCGACCGAATCGTACCCGCCAACTCCAACCTGCAAAGTACGATGCAAGGCGCGAAAACACGACCGAGTCGGACGGAGGACAAGCCGTACGACCGACACGCATACAAAACCGAGCCGAAGCAACACAATACACCGCGACCGACGCGTACGCAGCATACAAAACTGCACAAACACAGCGTGAACGAAACGGAAAACACCGTACGAGACCAATGCACGGTCCGACTCGGTCACAAGAACGTTTCCAACATACACAAACAGCACAAAGGAAAAATCAACCAAAAAAAGGCCAAACAAGCAATTACCAAGCCAATAAATACTGGGGGGTGGGGACAGAGAACAAAGACACACCCACAACTCCACCTATATAAAGGACACAAATCACTACCATGAGCCTTTGCAAATGCCATTTCACTGCCAGCACCCAAGAGAAAGCAACCACACACCCACAGCTCATCCCTCACACAAGCCACACACCATCAGCACACCAACAAATACCTACCTCACATACACCCAGCAAAACACACACTCACACACCCTCACCTGCACACCAACACACACATCACTCACCATCACCACCCATCACCATGCCCCCCAAGAAGAATCCCAAGTTCCTAGATTGTGAATTGGAAGTCCTGGTAGACGAGATCCTCAGGGTGGAGCCACAGCTGTTTGGCACACTGGTCCAACAGACCCCCATGTCGCAGAAAACCAAGATGTGGGAGAGGATCATCAACAGGGTGAACGCCCAATCACCATGTCGGCGCACAAAGACCGACATCCAGAACAGGTGGTATGACGTGCGCAGGAGGGTCCGGGAGCTGCTCAAGAAAGACTACATCAACAGCCAATACACCGGCAGTGGCCCTCCTGCCAAGCCAGTATACCTCAGGCCCTGGGAGGAGAAGGTGCGGGCCATCCTTCCGCCAGTGAGCGTATATGGACTAGAGGACATCCCAGAGCCTGGTGAGTACACAACAAATGTACACAATAAACTGCCACAAAACACACACATCACTGTCAAGGGGAGAGTCAAACCATGCACTCATAGCAATTACACAGCAACTAGAACAGAATCATCCCAAAATGTGTATGTCAG
Source organism: Calotriton arnoldi (assembly GCA_963921515.1). Taxonomy (NCBI): domain Eukaryota; kingdom Metazoa; phylum Chordata; class Amphibia; order Caudata; family Salamandridae; genus Calotriton; species Calotriton arnoldi. Next base: position 1,312 of record CAWUFW010030741.1, read on the forward strand.
TCAGATAAACACAACACATGCCATCAAAAAAGTCACATCCAACTGTGCCAACACATGTACAAACACAACCACAACTACAGCTAGGCAGTGGCACAAATAGAACTAACACACACATCCACACATGTAGCCACCACAACAACACCAACACACAGTGAAGACCACTCAAAGGAAGGAATTCTGTGTATGCTGGCCAAGTCAGTGTAGCCAATAGCATCATGGGAGTCGCAGTCACACATATTGCCCCCCCCCACAACTGTCCCATCAACACCACCCTGAACCATGCTCACATCACAGGGAGTGGAGAAGGACTCACAAGATGGCTGACACTGGCTACTGCTGTGGGGAGCACAAGGCTCTGCTGCCAACTGTGCACCAACAAACAGCAGGACACCACTGACTGACATCCTGAGAGACAACTTACACTCCCTGCAATGCAAGCACGTTCCATGGTGGGATATCTGGCTGGCTGGCTGGGTGGGAAGGGAGACTTGCAGCACTGACCATAGTCACCAGCACCTCCCCTCACACCCCCCCCCCAACACAAACTCCACAGTACCCACCTGGTAGAATGCAATGCCCTCCATCCTAACACAAGATCCCACAAAGCACCACCACCCTGGGTTATGTTGTGTGAAGCACAGGGACACTCTTGGGACTCTTAGCCAAACAACTGCCAGGACAACACTCCCAGCCATCCTGTCAGCACAGCCAGCCCACCCCACAGGGAAGCAGAGTCAAAAGGAAGGAAGCATGGGCATGCTGGGAAGGGGGTGGAGGCAATAGCATGATGGGAGTCGTAGTCACAGACATTGCTCAGCCTCACAACTGGCCCATCAACACCACCCTGAACCATGCTCACATCACAGGGAGTGGAGAAGGACTCACAAGATGGCTGACACTGGCTACTGCTGTGGGGAGCACAAGGCCCTGCTGCCAACTGTGCACCAACAAACAGCAGGACACCACTGACTGACATCCTGAGAGACAACTTACACTCCCTGCAATGCAAGCACGTTCCATGGTGGGATATCCGGCTGGCTGGGTGGGAAGGGGGACTTGCAGCACTGACCATAGTCACCAGCACCTCCCCTCACACCCCCCCCCAACACAAACTCCACAGTACCCACCTGGTAGAATGCAATGCCCTCCATCCTAACACAAGATCCCACAAAGCACCACCACCCTGGGTTATGTTGTGTGAAGCACAGGGACACTCTTGGGACTCTTAGCCAAACAACTGCCAGGACAACACTCCCAGCCATCCTGTCAGCACAGCCAGCCCACCCCACAGGGAAGCAGAGTCAAAAGGAAGGAAGCATGGGCATGCTGGGAAGGGGGTGGAGGCAATAGCATGATGGGAGTCGTAGTCACAGACATTGCTCAGCCTCACAACTGGCCCATCAACACCACCCTGAACCATGCTCACATCACAGGGAGTGGAGAAGGACTCACAAGATGGCTGACACTGGCTACTGCTGCGGGGAGCACAAGGCCCTGCTGCCAACTGTGCACCAACAAACAGCAGGACACCTCTGACTGACATCCTGAGAGACAACTTACACTCCCTGCAATGCAAGCACGTTCCATGGTGGGATAACTGACTGGGTGGGTGGGTGGGTGGGAAGGAGGTCTGGCTGTCAACCAAACACAATCAATGCAGACCATGTTCACACCCCAGAGAATACATAGAAATGCCCAAATAATGCAGGACAATGTGCCACACCAATATCAACCCCTGACTGTGACGACTTAGGACAATACAATGTACAGGCCCGCACCCCGAGGCACAGTCACAACTGTCAGGTGTGTCAACCACTGATGCCTGCAGAAACATGACATACATTGTTTGTGTCTCCCAAAAACAGGTGATGATAGGGACACAGCAGCAGACGCTGAGGAGTCCCAGTCCCAGGCTCAAGAGGATGCCGAGCTCACTGGCGTCGTACAGCCTCTGTCCTCCTCGGACGATGAAGAACAACCTGGCACATCCGGTGCAAGTCAACATGCTGCACCAGCAGGACCACCAGCTGCAGCACCAGCAGGTCCACCAGCTGCACCCCCTGCACCCACCCCTCCAACGACTGTCACCACGAATACCATCCCTGCCGACATGGACAGAATAAGGAACAACACCAGCGCAGTGACCCTGGACCAACCTGGGGCCATGGACACCACCACCACCACCAACCCCCAAGGTGGACCAGGGTTATCTGTGCGTGCAACTGCACACACTGCACATGTCAGCAGGGGTGGTGGGAGGGGTGGGAGACAGAGGTCGCTGCTTGCAGACGTTGCTGGTGTGCATGAAGACCCACAACTGGTACGCATAGCTGATGCGTACCAGTCCAGCACCGGAGAGCTCAGCCAGGTAGTGGGGCTCCTCAGAGACATCAAACAGCAGCAGGCTGCCCATCATGCCCGCTTGGACTCCCACATGTCCCATGTGGAGTCACACATGTCACGTGTGGACTCCCACATGTCACGTGTGGACTCCCACATGACCCGCGTGGAGTCCAAGTGGGATGTACTACATGAGATGACGGCGGTGCACAGGGACATTTTACAATGCCTCCGCCAGATGAACAGCAACCAGTCCACACCTCCCTGTGTGCCAACAACATCTGGTACCGAACAAACTGCAACTGCCACAGGGAGGGAGGAGGACTCTGGCGGAGAGTCCCCTGCACCGCAGCAGCCTGCACTTGAGGGCCCCCCCCCAAGAAGAGGGGTCGTCCGAGGAGGGGAAAGTGAGAGGCTGATGGCCAAGCGCAACTCCCAGGAAGCCTGAACCTGTTCTGGATTTTCGCCTTTGTGCACAGACTGTTCACCCTGTTGATGGCAACACTACTCCCACACATTGCATGGGGAGTACAAGTTGGAACAATGTGTCAGACAACTGTGGCCCCGATACTGGGGATCCTGTCTACCTGGACTTTCTATTCATCTAGGAACTTGGGATTGCAAGATTCATGTACAGCACAATCCATCCTATGCACTATTATCACAGATGTATCACAATAAACACAATAATACACCATACTTGCCTCTGTCGTGATTCCAACGTGGGTACTGTTATGGGGATGATGAACAACAAAATTACACTGTGTATGCGAACTGCAACAGCAAGGACAACACAGGCATGTGAGTACAGGCAACGTGACACATATGAGGGAGACACACCACCAGGGCTACACAACACATACACACCTAGGCCATCTGACTCATTGCCTACACTGATGTTGCCAGGGAAGACGGTGCAATGCACAGACACCACACCCATTCCCAGTTGTAGTCAAGTAGCCCACAGGTGCAGTAAGCAAATGGCAGTCAAATGTGTGACCACAGACAACGCACATCACTAAGTGAAGCACAGGTTTATTACACAGTAGCAACATGCCGTAACCACTACAGATGCAAGGTAACCCCACCTGGTAGCGGGCACACAGTCAACAACTGTAGACAGAAGGAAGTCCATGGGTGTGGCGCACATCACCTGTAGGGACACAACTGCTACCAGCCTGGATGTGCAATCACGTTGTCGGTGGACACAGTTGACCAAACGAATCTGAAAGTACCCTGTGAAGGACAGAAATGACACACAGTCAAAAGCAATGGAGTACAGGACAGAACAGCAAAACTCATGCACAATACATGTTACAAGATACCCACCCAGAACCAAGTTAGCATGTCAACACTGTTGGGGAGTACAGCCCACCTGTCACCACACATCGCAACACACATCCAGTCAAGTAGCCCATGGACACACTCCAACAGCACCAGAGCACCACCCACACATCATGCCAACTCACATCATTCACATGACACCTCAGGATACTCACATTCAGCTAAAGAAGTTGGTGATGAGCTGTGTGCGGACATCACCATCACCATCATCATCATCATCGTCACTGGCATCGTGGTCCAGGCCAGGATCCTCCACAGGTGGCGGATGTTGGTCATCGTCATCCTGGATGAGAGGCAACTCCTTCCGCACTGCCAGGTTGTGGAGCATGCAGCAGACGATGATAATCTTGCACACTTTCGCAGGGGCATATGGGAGGGACCCTCCGGTCTTGTCCAGGCAGCGGAAGCGGCTCTTCAGGAGACCAAAGGTCCGCTCAATCACTCTCCTGGTCCGACCATGTGCCTCATTGTAGCGCATCTGGGCAGGTGTCACAGGGTTCCTGAGGGGTGTCAGCAACCACGGCATGTTGGGGTATCCCGAGTCACCTACGGACAGACAAGTGCACATCAGCTGACTTGGAAAAGTGGGCGGAATACTACAGATCAGATCACACACAATGGCACAAAGTCAGTACACACCGACAAGCCAGGCACGCTGGTTCTGCATCTGTGCCATCAACCTGGGGATGCGACTACTCCTCATCACAAAGGCATCGTGTGCTGAACCAGGGAAACGGGCACACACGTGTGTGATGGTCATGTCTGCAAGACACACCACCAGTGCATTGACCGAGTGGTAGTGCTTGCGGTTCCTGTAGGCCTGCTCCTGGGCCTGTGGTGGTACCAAAGCCACATGTGTCCCATCAATGGAGCCAATTACATGCGGCATCCTCCCCAGGGCATAAAAGTCACTCTTCACGTCAGTGAGTCGTCGCAGTCTAGGGAAATAGATGTACCGGTTCAGGAAGAGCAACATTGCCGCCAAGAAATCGCGGAGCACACGGCTGAACATGGTCTGTGACATCCCACCAGCAGACGCCACAGTATGTTGGAAGGTACCGGTGGCAAAGAAGTGTAGGGCTGCCATCACCTTCACCTTGGGGGTCAGCGCTGTAGGATACGGCCGGCCAGGCTGCAAATGTGGGGACAACTGCACTGCCAAATCCTCAATCAGCTGCCTGGTGAAGCGGTACCGTCGGATGCTGTCCCGTTCCACCATCGTTGCCAGGTCTGGGAATGGCCGATGGACAGCAGGAGCCCTGCAGTGCAGAGGAGAAGTAAGCAAGATCGTCAGTCACCCCACATATGCGGCATTGAACACACTCAAGATCCCAACATACATCATCATGAGGCACAACTACATGAAGTGTGCAGTACCGGAACGACATGTATGGTACATACATGGCCAACATCTGTCAACACGGTCCTACAGGTGGCATCAATTTGTCCCAGGTTGGCCCATTGGATATCATGATGCTGTGTCACAGTCACCCCCCCAGTGACATGTGAGGACAGATGTGCCCCAGGCACCACAGCTCAACGACAGGCACATTCCCAGGGACCCTGTAATGCCACATGGACACTGGCATCACCTGGAGTATCATGTGTACACCACAACAAAACAAACATGACCCCCACAGGTAGTGGCCACACTTGCCATGGCAGGAGAGCCATGGACGTCTGTGACACACACGCACAACATCAGAGTCCATGCACACACAACGTGGATGTGGAGACTGTCTCCCATTGTGCACATGAAATCAGAGACATTGTAAACACTACATGCACAAAGACTGTGGAGGGCCATCACTATTGTGCCACTGGGACACCCTGGCTCAAACATACCGTCCCACATGGGACTCACGGGGTATGTGACATGACATACACAAACACCACTGTGAAATGTGACCATGGCACATGCACAGATATGAACAGTTGCACATCACAGTGGTCACGTACACGTAACACCCAGGATCCTGTCCCCATTAACACGTGCACAGCCTGGGGGTGGCTGCCCACAGGTGACACCCACAGGACAACATGTACACCAACATACACACAATAGGAAATGCAGCCTTACATGCCTTATGATAAGGTTTGGACAGGCTGTCGTGATGTAGGTGTGCCCCTCACTCCCTGGGAGCTATCTGTGGCTGGCATATGTCCATCTGAGACAGGCATGCTGACATATGCCAGTCACATGTACAGTGATGCGTTGAACAGCAATGGACCGACCGGTGCCTCCGGCCGGCCCATTGCTTTCAATGTGTGCGGGTACGCGTTGTACCCCTGTGCGCGTTGTACTGCAATGGACCGATCGGTGCCTCCGGCCGGCCCATTGCATTCAATGTGTGCGGGTACGCGTTGTACCCCTGTGCGCGTTGTACTGCAATGGACCGATCGGTGCCTCCGGCCGGCCCATTGCATTCAATGTGTGCGGGTACGCGTTGTACCCCTGTGCGCGTTGTACTGCAATGGACCGATCGGTGCCTCCGGCCGGCCCATTGCATTCAATGTGTGCGGGTACGCGTTGTACCCCTGTGCGCGTTGTACTGCAATGGACCGATCGGTGCCTCCGGCCGGCCCATTGCATTCAATGTGTGCGGGTACGCGTTGTACCCCTGTGCGCGTTGTACTGCAATGGACCGATCGGTGCCTCCGGCCGGCCCATTGCTTTCAATGTGTGCGGGTACGCGTTGTACCCCTGTGCGCGTTGTACTGCAATGGACCGATCGGTGCCTCCGGCCGGCCCATTGCATTCAATGTGTGCGGGTACGCGTTGTACCCCTGTGCGCGTTGTACTGCAATGGACCGATCGGTGCCTCCGGCCGGCCCATTGCATTCAATGTGTGCGGGTACGCGTTGTACCCCTGTGCGCGTTGTACTGCAATGGACCGATCGGTGCCTCCGGCCGGCCCATTGCATTCAATGTGTGCGGGTACGCGTTGTACCCCTGTGCGCGTTGTACTGCAATGGACCGATCGGTGCCTCCGGCCGGCCCATTGCTTTCAATGTGTGCGGGTACGCGTTGTACCCCTGTGCGCGTTGTACTGCAATGGACCGATCGGTGCCTCCGGCCGGCCCATTGCATTCAATGTGTGCGGGTACGCGTTGTACCCCTGTGCGCGTTGTACCTCAATGGACCGATCGGTGCGCACCCATTGACAATGGGCTTGCCTGGCAACGGACGCGTTTTCGAATATTCGAACGAGTCGGTTGCTGGAAAATCAGTTGGTCACCCACAACAATGTTGCAAAATCATGTATGTCATGAAGTTGAAATTTTGAAGGATGCTGTGGGCGTGTTTTGGTGCTGCTATTCCATGGATTGGCCAGATTCAGAAGATGCAAACGACTTGGACCTATCACTTTGGACACAAGGGACAGTATCTGCCTCTCCAGCACATATATATTGCTGCATGTTCCCCTGAGAGCCCACTTGCCTGCACTACATGCTCCAGGACGACATCTGCCACTGCACTGCTGCTGTCTCTGCCCCTCTGGACCCTGCAATGGCACGTACTGTGGAGAGAGCCCCAGCCTTCAGCCTTGAAGAGAACCAGGCCCTGCTGGACAGCCTACTTCCACAGTACAGCAAGCTGTATGGGACACCAGGGGAGCAGGTGAGTGTTCTGTGCACTGCCTTTCTGAATGTGCATTTTGTCTGACTAGCAAGGCTGAGAGTCAGCACACCACTGGCTAGCAGGCTCACTGAGTAGTTGTCACCCCCCATAGTGTGTAGTGACTTGCACTGGACAGGTATGGTGCAGTGACAGTGCTTCTGAACAGGGTTTTACTCCCCATGCTATGATACCATGTAGTGACTTCTGGAAAACTGTCCATGGGCAGCCGTGCACTGCCTGGGTACACCATGTGCCCCTGTGATTGCGACATGTATATGCAACTGTGTCATGCACGGATATGTTGCATGTGTAGTAATGGCCTTATCACTTTGTCATCCTGACAGGCTTCTGCCCATCGGAAGCATGAGATATGGAAGGACATCGTCCGGGCTGTCCGGTCCGTGGGGGTCTACAAGCGCCGGATCCGCAACTGCCAAAAGAGGTGGCAGGATCTTCGGGGCTGGACCCGGAGGATTGCACGGGTCCAGCTGAAGCTGTCGCCTCCTCGCAGGAGGGGCGGAACACGGACCCTGACCCCCACATGCTCAGGATCCTGGCGGTGGTCTTTCCAGACCTGGATGGGCAGCTGAAGGCCAGAGAGCAGCAAGGAGGGGGTGAGTCAAAGACTGCACTGTGTACTCTGTCTAACATGTTATGTGCCCTCCTCGGGCCAGGTTGAACTGCCACAGTACAGCAGTCATGTTGTCCAGGAGCCATGTCCCTCTATTGTGCACTGCCCACTCCTCATCTGATACCCAGGTGTGGCCCTTACATGCAGGGAATTCTGTCACTTAGGACTGTGTCCTTGCAGTTTGCTTGACTCAAGGTGGGAGACAGCATCTGTTTCCCTGACTCTGTGGTGGGCATCATGGGTGGGTCCATTGCTTACACAATGCCTGTATTCTGACATGTATTCAGCGTGTTACTTTGATCTGTGGTCCAATTGCTGAGCTGATCCACCACATGTGGCTGGGGTACCTGGCACACACCCATGCTGCGGGTGGGAACAATGTTTGGGCCCCAGGAGTATGTATATGACGTGTGTCACACATACTTAGCCAGCTGCCTACAGTCCAGGGCTCATCCCTCATTCATGTGGGGCTGGACAGTCATGCCTACTCCAGGCCATACAATACACTCTGTACTCCCACTCCCGTGTATCAGAGGACACATTGTGCACAGTGTTTTGACCCCTCAGGTGTCTGCCTCTGTGTCAGTGTGCTGTGGATTAGTCGCCAGGACTGCTGTGGAGTTTCTTGGTAGGGGCTCAGCATGCCACTGGAGATGTGACCATAGGAGACGATACTTGTGTGACACATAGGTGTCTGATCAGCTGCCCATGCAGACTGGGGCATGTAAATGTGAAGTTCAGGCAGCTGTTCCCCATGCACAGCAGAGTGTGAGGGGCTCAGGTTCAGAGGGTAGTGTCACAGGTCTCCCATATGTCCAATAGGTATGACCTGGACAGATGAGGGTTAAGAGGATGTGTTGTGGGGGGATGTACATGTGCACTTGTGCAGCTCCAGGACTTGCATTCCCCATGACCTACTATTGTGACACAGTGCAGAGTGTTGTTAGTCTGGCTGCAAAGTCATACATCACTGAGACAGTGATGTATGACTTTGCAGTCATGCCTCCGCCATGGCATGTGTCTACTGATTGGTGATCCTGCAGGGGAGTGACATGTGCTACATGCACACCATAGTGGCGCTGGCTATCAGGACATGGGTGCATCATGGTGTCTGTCGCTGGAATGCATCACATGCATTTCCTATTTGACTCTGGGCATCCCTTACATCCGTAAACCTGTACTGACTCAGTGGCAAGAGCTGTGATGTGTCCACACCGTGTCCTCTGCACTGTCCAACTACTGTGTACTTGGTGCATGTGTCAACACTGGGGTGTTGCAATCCAACAGACACCAGACAGATGGGTGCAAGGCCATGTGGGATGTGAGTGCCATGCTTGGCATCAGACTGACAATTGACTTCTCCTGTTCAATTAGGGCACTTTTAGCAATGTACAACTAATGATGCCAGGGCTTGCTCTGTAATGTGCTGTGCTCACAGTGGTGTGTGCGTTTGGTGCAGGTGACTGATGTCTGTCTGTTTCCCCATTGTTTGCAGATACATCCACGGCCACGGAAGGGGACAGCTCCACGGACCAGGAGGAGCCGGAGAGCCAGACTGGGTCAGCAGCCGAGGAGTGGTCGGAGGGACCCAGTGGCACGGAGGGCGAGGGGAGCCACACCGAGGAGTCCTCAGCAGCATCCACCTCAGCTGAGGACCAGAGCAACTCGGAGGATGACTCCCTTGTGGAGGCGGGTGTCAGCAGCCACCACACCCCAGCTAGTGTTGCTGTCCCCGCCACCACCAGCACCACCACCGCCCTCCCATCGGCTCCCATTCCCCAGGTCCGTGGAGGCTCCCATGTCCGGGAGCGTGTCTCCTTTGGGCCAGGCACCGCACCCCCTGCCCCTGTGTCCCCTGCTGCCCTGAGTGAGGAGTCTGTGTACCTCCTTCGCCAGCTCCATGTAGGGCAGACAGCCATGCTGAGTGTCCTCCATGCGCACACCGCGCTGTTGACTCAGCTGGTGTCGTTCATGGAGGGCATCTCATCGGGCATGTCTGACCTACAGAGGGGCAATAGGTCCATGGACTCCTCCCTGACGGCAGCAGTGTCCCTCCTCAAACGGTCCCTCACCCCTCCTGCCTCTGCTCCATCCACACTCCCCAGCACCTTACCCATCCCAGGCACACACACACTGGCACAGGCACACACCAGCACACACACATCCAGCACACTGACACACACGCCAATGACAAAACGCACACGCACGCACATTCAGGGGACTGAAGCCAGACTCACAGGGGATGGGGCCCTGGAACACACACACGCATCCACATGCACTGCGCAGTCCTCAGTTCCCTCTCCTCCAAAGCACCCTCCCTTGCCTCACCTGCAACCCCAAAGTCACAGCAGCTCTTCCTCTGTGACCTCGGCCTCTTCCCCACCGATGAAGCTGCTCCAGCATCCCGGGGGAAGAGGAAGCCCACCCACACGGAGCAGAGTGCCCCTCGCCCCCGGACACCCTCCCCCAGGCGCAGACGGACTGAGGCCCCCACCCGCAAGTCCCCCCGGAGTGCTAAGAGCAAGACCCCGCCACCACCCTGCAGCTCAGGCACAAGGTCTCCGTCCTCCATCCCTCAGGCCCCCACTGCACAGGTGCCCCCACCACACCCTGCCCCAGGTTCCCCCACCCACAGATATACCATCCCCAAGATGCTCCGGCCTTCTCCCCTGCCACTTGCTCTCCCAGCACCACACCCCCGCTGCGCTTGTCTGTGCCACTGATGTGGTGAGGGTGTCCCCCCTCTGTCCAACCCACCTTGCCTGTTCCCCATTCTCCTCCCCTGGAGGTAGGCACTGCAGTGGAGTCCACTACCGCCCTGTCTGACTTGGGCACTGCAGTGGCGGACCTGTCCACCCCATCTGCAGGGTCCACTGCAGTTGTGCCGGCACCCACGACATCTGTGTCATGCCCCCCAGTTGTGCCGGCACACACCATGTCAGACACCTCCACTGCAGTTGTCAGTGGCTCTCCTGCACCCACCACCCCTTCCCTGACTCCCCCTGGTGAGCCCTGATCCTGTCCCTGCGGTGCCTGGCCTGCCCCCCCGGTTGCCCCTCCTAGTGGATTGTCCCTGGTATTGTGCAGGCATGCGTAGGGTGACATCTGCCAGTGTCACCCTGTTTGAACTTTGACAATGGACTGGCCATTGGCCTTTGCTCTTTTTTCAGGACTTCGTTTGGCCTCAACACATATGCTGAATAAAGCAACTTTCTTTTCTCTAGTGCTCATGCTTCAGATGTACATGTTGTTGGTGCAGCTAACCATGCCCTTGCTGCAGTGATGGTGATATCTGGTCTCATGATTATGAAGTGTTACTGTGCAGGAACCCATGTGGTCCAGGGGGAATGTGTCCTATCATGTGGTGTATCCATGTCATCAATAGCAGCATCTGAGGGTGTCATGTGTTCAGTATTTGGCAATGGGTTTCCTACTTACATTGGCAATTTCATATCTGTGGCTTCCACCCCTGCACATCTGTTGTGCCTGCCATCGTTGCATTTGTCTACTTCCCTGACCGTGTTGCCATCTCCAGTGGACATGCAGGTTTGGGCATCAATGGGGAGGGACTCATCCGTGTAGTCAGTGCAACATTGCTATACAAGTGTGTTGGATCTGTGCTGATGATTCCGTTGGCACATCCATGACCAGGCTGATGTGATGGGAGCCCTCATTTGGTGCTAATTGTTGATTGTGTGACCAAGTGCTCAGCTGACATGATGGGGCCCTACTGAGGCAACATATGGCACAGCTTTCCTCACACAGGAGTGGAGTCCCCTCATGGCAGTGTGTACACGTGTGACATTGCCTGCGCCCAAGGTGTGTGTTGTATGTGCATGTCTGTGTGTTCACTTCCATTCATCTGCGCATGCTGTGATCCCTAGTGTTGTACCTGTTTGTGATGCTTGCTGACTTGAGCTATGTTCCCCCAAAGTCTTCTCCCTGTGTTCTCTGTGATGTGGGTGCATGGCACATTACTGGTCATCAGGGTGTCACCCATAGGTGTGTTTGCTGTCAGGGCTGAGTTTGTGTGCAGACGCAGATGGGTCACAGTCAGGTTTCCCCTTGGCACTTGTTGTTTGCCCCTGTCATGTGATTTCCAGTTTGTGTTATCTTTCAGTGATTGTGACATGTTGTGTGTGTGACTGCTGCCACTCCTCAGGGTCAGAGCTGCAATGTTGGAAGTTGTCTATGTGTGTTCGTTGTGGGTGACCTTGGCTTCTTCATTGGTGTGTGACTGTGGCTGGGATCCCATTGGTCGGTGTGGTATTGCCGTCATGTCCATGTACAGCGTAGTGTGCAGTGTGTCAGACATTCAGGAGTCTTGTTGAGTGTCCATGTGTGATGTGTTTCTACACCTTGGTTCCCACCCACCACCCTGGAATAGTCATGGGTGCATGTGCAATGTCACCAGTGCATGTGTACTTCACTGCTGCACATTGTTGGAGGTCGAGGGGTGTGGTGTTGAGTGTGTGCAGATGAGAGTTGTTGCCCGGCTAGGCCCCTGCCTCCATGTTGGCCTTGGCTTACTGGCCATGCTGATTGATTTGTGCTTGTGTAGGTGTGATGGTAGTTTGTTGCTCAGGACACCTGACTGTGGTTCATAGTGTGAACGACATTTAGCTTTGTCATCACAGTGGTATTTTTTCTTCAGCCCAGGGTCACCACATTGTGGGGGCCCTGGGGGTGGTGCTGTGGTGTGTCTGTGACTTGCTGTGTCAGTTGTTGTTCCTACGTGCCTGTGTGACATGTGTGTTTTGTGCTCCCTCTCACCTGACAATGCCTGCTTGCCCACATAGGGGATTTGGATCCATGAGTTACCTTAGTGTGGCAGTGTATGCACATCTGTATGATTGGTATTCAGCTCTCCTCATGTGTTGTGTGGTTGCCTGGGGACACTGGCACCCCCACCCCTCACCTGCTGTGTATGATGACAGTGTTGGTCTGCCTGTTTGTGTTTGTGCATCTGCACCACTGCATTGGCATATCTTGGGTGTGCCATTGGCTGTATGTTGTTTGCTGTGTTTCCCCTGCTGTCCCTGGGACTCCTAGGTCATCGGTCAGCACAGTGATCATGGTTTGTGTGTCCCATTGCTGCCATGGTATGGTATCTGTTCACCTCACATCTGCTGTCTCCACAGGGTATCTGCATTTGTGTGCCCATTGGTGCAAATATGTGGTTCTGCATTCTGATGGTCACTTCTGTCATTGTGTCATTGATGACTGTTGACGGTCTCAGCCCCCATGGGTGTTGTTTGTCTGCACATGGCCAAAGGAATGTTTCATTTGCACTGCAGTATTTGGCTCCCCCAATTTATGTTGCAATGGGACACATACACTACTTTGCCACAGATGAGTTTTTGGTTCTGTGAGCAGGAATGATCCATGCAGTTTGGCAGTTGCAGCTCTTTCTTTGTCAACAATTACCTTTTGGTCACTGTGATGATGAGGGTGTAGACCCCATTGCCACAATGGTCAAAATGTGCTTCAGCTATGGACCCCACACTTGCCTTTTGGTCACTGTGATGATGGGGGTTTGGACCCCATTGCCACAATGGTCAAAATGTGCTTCAGCTATGGACCCCACACTTGCCTTTTGGTCACTGTGATGATGGGGGTTTGGACCCCATTGCCACAATGGTCAAAATGTGCTTCAGCTATGGACCCCACACTTACCTTTTGGTCACTGTGATGATGGGGGTTTAGGCCCCATTGCCACAATGGTCATGGGCTGCTTGCATTGTGGGTGCCACACACATATATGTGTGGCACATGTGCTAGGGGGTCACATTGTATGTTGAAAGTCATGTTCGGTGTTGTAGGCATTTGACACAGCCTACACACGCTTGTCATGGTGGTGGGGGGATGTCTTAATCTTGCATTCCCTAGGTTGTGGTGTGCTTGTTGTGTCATGCATTGTCCATCCTATGAGTGGGGGTGGTAGTAGTGGTAGGCATCCAGCCCCCTGGCTAAGGGTGGTAGTAGTGGTAGGCATCCAGCCCCCCTGGCTAAGGGTGGTAGTAGTGGTGGGCATCCTGCCCCCTGGCTAAGGGTGGTAGTAGTGGTAGGCATCCTGCCCCCTGGCTAAGGGTGGTAGTAGTGGTAGGCATCCTGCCACCCTGGCTAAGGGTGGTAGTAGTGGTAGGCATCCTGCCACCCCTGGGTGAGGGTGGTAGTAGTGGTAGGCATCCAGCCCCCCTGGGTGAGGGTGGTAGTAGTGGTGGGCATCCTGCCCCCTGGCTAAGGGTGGTAGTAGTGGTAGGCATCCAGCCCCCTGGCTAAGGGTGGTAGTAGTGGTGGGCATCCTGCCCCCTGGCTAAGGGTGGTAGTAGTGGTAGGCATCCTGCCCCCTGGCTAAGGGTGGTAGTAGTGGTAGGCATCCTGCCACCCTGGCTAAGGGTGGTAGTAGTGGTAGGCATCCTGCCCCCGTGGGTGAGGGTGGTAGTAGTGGTGGGCATCCTGCCCCCTGGCTAAGGGTGGTAGTAGTGGTAGGCATCCAGCCGCCCCTGGGTTGGGGTGGTAGTAGTGGTAGGCATCCTGCCCCCTGGCTAAGGGTGGTAGTAGTGGTAGGCATCCTGCCACCCTGGCTAAGGGTGGTAGTAGTGGTAGGCATCCTGCCCCCCTGGGTGAGGGTGGTAGTAGTTGTGGGCATCCTGCCCCCTGGCTAAGGGTGGTAGTAGTGGTAGGCATCCTGCCACCCTGGCTAAGGGTGGTAGTAGTGGTAGGCATCCTGCCCCCCTGGGTGAGGGTGGTAGTAGTTGTGGGCATCCTGCCCCCTGGCTAAGGGTGGTAGTAGTGGTAGGCATCCAGCTCCCCCTGGGTGAGGGTGGTAGTAGTGGTAGGCATCCTGCCACCCCTGGGTGAGGGTGGTAGTAGTGGTAGGCATCCAGCCCCCCTGGGTGAGGGTGGTAGTAGTGGTGGGCATCCTGCCCCCTGGCTAAGGGTGGTAGTAGTGGTAGGCATCCAGCCCCCCTGGCTAAGGGTGGTAGTAGTGGTGGGCATCCTGCCCCCTGGCTAAGGGTGGTAGTAGTGGTAGGCATCCTGCCCCCTGGCTAAGGGTGGTAGTAGTGGTAGGCATCCTGCCACCCTGGCTAAGGGTGGTAGTAGTGGTAGGCATCCTGCCCCCCTGGGTGAGGGTGGTAGTAGTGGTAGGCATCCTGCCCCCTGGTTGAGGGTGGTTGGCATCCAGCCCCCTGGGTTGGGGTGGTGGCGCGCATTCAGGCCCCTGTGTGCATATGTGGCATTGGTGATGGGCATCCCGCCCCTATGGTGCTGCTGTTGCAAGTATATTCAGATTCCCAGTGTATGTGTGTGATGTGTCGTGTACGTGTTGTATGTGTTTTGTGGTTGGTGTCTGACTTACCTTCTGCGCCGTACGCGTCCGTGCCTGTTCCGGTAGTAGATGTAGAATATTGGTATGATCGGGACGAAGGGATTCATGGTTGGTTCGT
>CAWUFW010030742.1:0-16697 GCA_963921515.1 Calotriton arnoldi
ATCGCACATTCTTGAGAATATCCCCCATTGAGTGATCCTGGGCAATTTACTTTATCCGCTTTTTCTCCCCAGCCTTCTCCTCAGCTCCAGTTCTTTGATATACCTAAATAATTAGGATTAACTTACAAGCATGCTGAGTTACAATAGCATGCTAATGCAATTTCTTAAGAATGGGTAGAACAGTCTACCGGTGGGTACATCACCCCATCTAAGTGTCACGATATTCTGCGCATTTCCCCGTGCCACAATTAAGGAAAACAAAGCAGGCCAGGCACGTGGCACTAGAAAATTAATTCAGGCAGGATAATGACAATTTCAAAGCTTAGGTGATTAGAGGGCGAGGAGGTGCAATGGCTGAGCGTCACATGACAGACCAAAGGGACAATTGGACGTGTGTCTGTGGGGAGAGTGTGGTGTTAAAGTTTCTATTGCTCAGGGAGCAAATGGCATCGACCTCTCATTATTATCGACTCGTGACTTGTGCATCTACACCGTTTTTGATGTGTTTGGGGCTCTGTGTGTTGTAGAGGGCGTTTTCGATTGTGCCAGGAAAATAAGTTGTACAGTTTTGCAAGACAGATGTTTCAGAGATGCACGTGCAAGCGTGATATGATTTCAAGGATCCAAAACCTCTGTACGTGCCGTAAAAAACTTGCTTTCTCGCCGCGATTTCAGCCTGATGTGTTGGTTTTTATCCTAGTTCACATGGAATGACAGCCATCTTTGTTCTCCTGCCATGCCTTTTGGGTGGTGTTTTTCAGTCCGGCCTGTCATGCTTGTCTTCTCCTCAGCAGATCTCCCAGCAGACATGTCTAGCACTTTGCTTGATTGCGGAAGGGGCATGTGCGCCTAATCCAGGCGTGCACACACATAGCAGGTTTATTTATTCTGGGACGTCGATTGTGGGCACGTGCAGAGTGAATCGCTCTCTTCCAGCTTTAGCAGCCATCATTGCTGTTTCACCACTGTCAGCTTTAAAATATTCTATCCCAGTGCAATGAAATCTCCTGTTTCTTTTTAACTTGACAATATTCACTGTTCACTGAAAGTAGCCACGTGCTTCTGAGAAATATAAGCAATAACATGCCGCTGGGAGCATTTTATGCGGGCAGCAAACTGGGCACAGGTTGGAAAACTTAATTCAGGCGTTTGTGTGGATGGATTTTCAGAAAGTAGACATTAAATGTGTTTTTAAAGGAAACTGTATTTCAGGCTCGACAGAGTCCACTATTATATATCTTTTTTTTAAATGTGGCAGTCACGCTTCAAATCTGTCTCTGACTTTTCACTGCACTACTATGAGAACTGTTCAGTGCTTTTTATTATTATATTTCAGATGTTCACATTCTGAGACCATGGGGGACATTATCAGCTCAGTCTGTGACATTGTATGACAGATGACACTGGAAAATGTTGATATGTGTTTTTATCATTGTCTTAAATATATAGATGTATGTGACGTCGTTGTGGGCATCTTCAGAGAGGCACTACGTGTTTTAACATTGATGATTGACAGGAGGGAAACTGTTTAACTGTGCTCTTATGCTATGTTGGATCAGTAGCAGTGCATTGTGACACTAAAGCACATTCAGGGCGTGGTGGAGTCAAGGGTGGGCCTGACGCGCCGGTGTCATTCTCCTATTTAAGGAAGAGACATATGCTACAACCTAGATGGACGCTCAATAGAACTATGCTGTCGGACCCCGAGATTATCCGGGCCATTAAATTATCCTCCCTAGACTATTTTTTTATTAAATATTGGTTCGACGACCATGGATTTTGTCTGGGACGCCTTTAAGGCCAACCTGAGGGGCAGGCAACATGGCCTAATATGCTCGAAGAATAGGGCTGAGGCCCGGGAGCTACACACCATTGAGGGGAAAATCCTTCAGTTAGAGGCGGAGAGAAATCGACTCAGCCATGGGAGTCCAGGAAGGTTGGCACAAGTACAGGGAGAACTGGAAGGTGCTCGGCAGGGGTATAGGGGTAGATTGGATCAGAAGTGCAGGGCCCAATGGCTCACTAAAAATATGCAAAGTTTCGAGTATGGGGAGAAGGCAGGCGCTCTATTAGCATGGAAAGCTAGAGTGGATCGTTCAAAGAATAATATCAATGAACTGATCATAAATAATCACGGAGAAAAGTCAAGCAGTTTAGAGGACATGCAAGCCTGCCTTCTCTCCCTCTTCTTGGAACTTTACAAAGAGGATTTGGGTCCTTCCCCTGATTGTATACAAATTTGACTGAGAGGGAAATCTTTGTCAACCTTAACGGATGACAGCCGTGATAGTCTAGATGCCCCTATTACCCTAGAAGAAATTAAAGATCAAATAAATAAATGTAAAAATAAAGCTGCGGGTATGGATGCACTTCCAAATGAAGTCTATAAACTTTTATCGAACGAATTGGCCCTGGCACTGGGTACCCTGTTTAATTCGGTGTATAGTCCGATGGGTCAGGTTCCCAGGTCTTGGAAGGAAGCAACCATCGTATTAATCCTGAAACCTGGGAAGGACCCCCTTAAAGCTGATTCCTATCGACCAATCTCCCTGCTGAACGCCGACTATAAAATCTTTATGGGTATTCTGGCGGAGAGATTGGCCAAACTGGTCCCTAATTTGTTTAATATCGATCAGAAGGGCTTTATACCAGGGAGATATATTCAGGAGCAGACACAACTGTTGATTGGTAACATTGACTTGGCCATAGCAAGATCAGATCCCTTGGCCATAGTGGCCTTGGATGCGGCCAAGGCATTCGACAGAGTCTGTTGGGTGTACCTCTGGGAAGTTCTTGGTGTAATGGGCTTTGGCCCTATTTTTATTCAGACTCTGCGGAAATGTTATCAGGGAGCCTCCGCAAGGATCCTGCTGAATGGCATGTTGACTTCCAGCTTTAACATTCAGAGGGGAACAAGACAGGGCTGTCCTATTTCCCCTTTGCTGTTCAACATTTATATAGAGCCATTAGCTCAAGCTATTAGATTAGATGACTTAATTTACCCTTTTAAATCTCAACTCTATCAGTGTAAGCTAGCCTTGTACGCCGACGACTTGCTGTTATATACCAGCAACCCGGGGGCGGTCATACCACGGGTTGAAGCCCTCCTGGAAGACTTTGGCTCTTTCTCGGGCTATCTAGCCAATACTTCTAAAACAGAGGTGATGTGCTGGAATATAGACCAATGGGAGGGCACTATAAGTAAAGAGCTAAAATATTTGGGCATCCATATTGTTAAAGAGCTGGATAAAATCCCCCAGATTAATTTGAATAAAATCATCAAAGAAATAGATCGTCTCTTTGCCAGATGGAGGAATCTCCCCTCTGACAATCTTTGGAAAGGTTAACTTGGTGAAGATGGTTATCCTCCCCAAGCTGACCTACTTGTTTAGTGCAGTCCCCTTGGTTTTTCCCAGCAAGAGTATCTGTAAGATTCAAAGTAAGATTGGGAGCTTCATATGGGGAGACAAAGGAGCAAGGTTGTCATGGAAGAAACTGAGGCGTAGGCTCATTAAAGGGGGGTTGGCTCTCCCGGACATTGGTTGGTATTCGGTCGCTTTTCAATTTAAAAGCATCCGGATGTTACTCTCAAAACCGGGGGAGACGTCGTGGGGGAGGTTGTTGGGTGAAATGGTCACGATGGAGGGTGGAGGCGGTGGAGAAGGTTTTCTGTACAAGTTTGGGGCCCCAAGGTTTTTAAACGAGTTCGCCTGAAGGTCCTTAAGGCCGCCTTGGAAACTTGGTACAAAGTAAGATGCAGATGGGGGATTGGGTATTACTCAGATTTCGCACCTATATGGGACTCCCCGGGACCCCGCTTTGTCTTAAGGATAGTTTGGCTATACCAATTAAGAGAGCAGGTATCACCATCTGGTCAGATCTGTTAGCTGTTGAAGGAATCCACCCTTGGGAGGTATTAAGGGCTAAGATTGGAACTGGCTTTTCCAGGATTAAGTATATACAACTTGTATCCTGGTTTGATGCGGAAAAGGGTGATATAAGAGGAGACTGGGAAACGGAGCAGTCCCTTCAATCAGTACATCTAAGAAAGAAAGAGATCTCTACCTGGTATAGGAAGCTCTTGGATGCTGAAGATCTGGAACTTCCCCCGCAAAACACAGTCTGGAATCAATCCCCCTTCGAGTCTAACATTGCAGATCTGTATGAGCCTTCTTTGAAACTACTTTATAAATTTATCAAACCGGCCAACTTAAAGAAGAATCATTTTTCGTCATTAATAGACTTTATTATACTCCTGCCAAAATAGCCAAGTTCGCCCCATTATCCAACCCAAAATGTCCTAGGTGTAAGACTCCCAATGCTAATGATATCCATATCTTCTATGAATGTTCAGAACTTGGAACTTTTTGGAAGGGGTGAGAGACACCGTTTGTGGCATTTTTAAAGTCAACATCGAGGTTAATGCTTCACTTGTAATCTTTGGAGAGGATGGATTGTCCAGTTTGAATTTATCGCAGATTCATAGAGGGTTGTTGCTATATTTGGTGTTACTCGCCCGGAGAGAGATCTGCATGAAGTGGAAAGATCCACGGCCCCCGAAATGTGAGTACTGGCTTAAAGCCACGTTTGCCATGGCTCGTTTAGATCAGAACGGAACTGGGGAAAGTATGACAAACATCTGGCAGCCTCTAATGAGCTGGGGCCGAGACCTGAGATTAATATAGATCCAGTTGGCTTCCTCCGGTCCAATGATTACACCAAGCCTTCATCAAATGGGGCTGGTCAGGCTGACCTAAGCAAGTGCAGCAAGCCGTAGGGCGCCCAGTTGGTAATGACGGCTTTTACTAACATCTGCAGAAGCTTATTGGTGAGATGAGGACTAAAAAAAAGAAGAAAAAAAAAGGGTGAGCCTGATGTCTGTTGCAGTTTGGCAATGGCAGATTGCATGCAATATATTTGTTATATATGGAGAGAAAAACTATCAGTGTTATGTTATAGGTTTCTCGTACAGAGGAACGTATGCAAGGAAGCGGCCTGGTGCTACATAGCAGATAATGGTTCATCACATATTAATCATGATTCATTACTATTTAAAAAGTAATATTTTCAGGAAATTCCCCAAAGATGATCCATGTAGCTCGATGCCTCTGATGGCAATGCCTGGGCTCCTTTATTTGTTTTATTTTTTTGTTTTTATAAATGTGTTTTGAAGGAGGTAAGGGGTTATGTCACCGTGCTGTAAAGCATGGAAGGGCGTAAGTGCAAAGAGCAAGAGAGCATGCTCTGTGTAAAGCCCGCCCTTTGAGTTGAGCTAGCTGTAGACGCACGGGCCTCACAGCAGAACTAATGTAAGCTGAGGGATTGAGGGTGTTTGAGGATGAAGTCTGCTGCGGTACAAAGGCATCATACAGTTGGCCCATGAGTCCGCAACACCTCATACTTCCATGTCCGACTGGAGTTTAGTGGTAAGTCACTGCTCTACAGCTGACATTGGTTGACTTTCATTTAGGGATTAGATAACTTTGAACCCACTGCTGTCCTGAAGCAGAACCCTTGCCAACCAACCCTCTCCCTCATTCTGTTTATACTGCTGTCCTGCTTATCTGCAAGAGGAGACCACTTTCACAGACTACACACCTCCTCCTCTTTACTGATCTGGTTACATTTCACACTTCTCCCACAGTGCCGCATTACATTTCCTAGGCGACCATGTTCCATTCCAAATGTCAGGTTTACAGTTTTGGGAAGTTGGACACACGTTGAGGCAATCTATCAATACTGGTGCCTTTCACCCAACACCTGACATATCTCTGTGACTAGAGATTGCTCTGCTTGTTAAAAGGTCGCTACTTTGAGACTTTGCAAGAAGAGAGAAGTGGGCACCAACCACATCTCCTCACTGTAATACCAAGTCCTGAAGTTCACAATCGATTTGGACAGAGGTGACTCTTCTCGACCCCTTAGAGTAATGGGATTAAACTGGATCACATTGATCATTTTTGGACATCCATGACGTAGAGCATCTCTCAGCACCGTTATTTTCTGTAAACCACTGGAAGTTGATTGGCCATTTCTAAGGATGAATGTTTCAAGGTGCTTCATGTGCTCACACCTACATACACACTGCTTTGGTTTGCCATGAAGGGGAAAGGAACAATTGGCATGCGATGCAAGCAGTAGTTGAACACGTGCCGGACTGTGTGTTTAAAGAGCTGGAAGGGGCTGTCCAGAAGAAGCCCATAGGGTTTATTTTCGGCAATGGACTATCTTACAGACTGTCTCTAGGGCAGCATCGGCAGCATGAAGCTTCTTACAGATGATCTGTATGTATTCCAAGTTTCTGCATGACCATGACAACTGTTACTCCTGGAGTATGACCTTGAAAGGAGTTGAGTGACCAGAGCAGGCAACCTGTGGCAAAAACATATATATTGCCTCCATAGGTACCCATTTAGAAGGGAATTCCCACTTTATGGAACAGGAAGAAAGAAGGCAAGCCCCGCCAATTGTTTGAGGGCAAGTTCATTTGAGATGTCATCAGTGATGTCATGAGTGATGTCACTGACCATGTCATGAGTGATGTAATATGTGACGTCATCAGCAGTGCATTGCGGGGGCGCAAGTTATAGTTAGCTCAGCTAACTATAACGGCCAAATTTCTCTGGTTTTGTACAAGTGAAATGTCCAACTAACTATAACGTCCCTGAAACCTGTGGTTTTTTCAGTGAATTTCTATGGTTTTTTTAAATTCTAATTTCTAACTATAACGTCCAGGAAACCTATGGTTTTTTTCAGTGAAAAAAATAAATATAAATATATATATATATATATATATATATATCAACTCCAACTCCAATTCCTTCGATCAAGAAATGGACACCGACACATGCGCTGGATCAAACGATAAGTTTCTGGTTTATTGAATTTCTGCTGTTACGTGTTTCAGCACTTCCTGCCTTGCTCACACAACAAAACGTCATCGTAGCTCCACCATTTAAAATTCAGGGTTGAATATCACATGGTGCATATCATACAAGGACATAGAAAGCAGACTCGGCAATGCCGCTAATGCCTAGCGCTTGTTACCATTGAGTTCATTACAAAGAATAAACTAATAAATAAAATGAAATCGATAAATATAAATTTGCCTAGGGCCATTCTCTCATTTATCCATTTATCCAGCCAGCGTATAGGCAATTAAAATTCATTGTCAATCGCTTAATGCTGTTGCACGGTGCTAAGACCCGTGAATGTGACATTTCTCATTATGCTCATCATTTCATAACACTGAGGTGCAAGTCCAGATTAATGCCTTGACAGGAATCCTTTACACTCATACAATGCTGGGAGAGCCTGAACCACAATTAGTTGGACATAAAGTATCCACACATATATACTAATGATGAAACCAACATCAGGTTAGTTACTACATTTAATAAACAGGACAAACAGATAAGATCCACCCTAAATAAAAAATGGCCTGTTGTTCAAACTGACCCAATCTTAGGGCCCATACTTCCCAAAAAACGATCATTACATTCCGACGAGCACCATCTATGAGAAGTGCTCTGGTCAAGAAGAATAGCCCTGAAGTAATACAAACCAGTAATTGGCTCTAATCAAGAAAAGGATTCTTTAAATGCAGTTCCTGTAGAGTATGTAGATTTGGGGTTAATACAACACAATAACTCACTGTATTTAATGCGAGACCGGCGAAGCTAGAGGGCTTGTTTACTTGCAAAACTGAGTTTGATGTGTATGTTTTAGAATGCACCTGCAAACTGCGATATGTTGGAAGTACTAAATTACAGGTTCAAGTTAGAATTCTCCAACACTTGAGAGCCATAGTTAATTCAGATTCCACTTATTCTGTTGCTCGTCATTTTAAACAACATCATAATACCAACCTCAATTGTTTGAAATACTTTGTCATAGATGCAATACCCAATTTGAGGAGGGAAGGAAATCGAGAAGCAATGCTTAGACAATTGGAAACCCAATATATATTAAATCTAGATACTAAGTCCCCTAACGGTTTAAACATCAGTGAAGATCTACACAACTTTTTGTAATCATGATTAAAATCAAGTGGAATACAGCGCGTAGATGGTTAATGAATAATTGTGTGTAATATGAGATGAATCGACTTGCTTTTCTACAATTGTAATGTATATAATGTATGCTGCTATTTAATTCTATATGCACTTTCTAAGCACGTTAAGCACTTTTTTCAAAGATGTTGATGGTAAATAAGAGAAATGATTCAAGAATGAATTCTAGTGGATGTTCCAAAAGGGAAATATTACAGGAAGGTTGGTGTTTAGTACATTAAAACTGCAGGGTATGGTAGAATTTTTGTTTTTTAATATATATTTGTTTTTTATTTCAAACCAGTTAGCTAATCGTAGGACTGATGCTAAAAGAATAACTTTTCCTAATATCAATGATTAAGCCCATTAAGGGCACTATTTTGCAATTTTTATAAAGCATTCCAATTAACATTGCCCTACATTCAAGACAACGAAGATATATATAAGTAGGCACACAAGTGCTACATGTCTATGAATTGTGTGTTTAACATTGACTTGCAATGATTATTATTTTGCACATTTGCACATATATACATGATATATTTCTGATTGTTAAAACACATGATTGTATATTTATTTATATTTGTTGCACTACTAAGCTACTGTTTGAGCAATATTTATAAATGTATAAATTAAAAAATATATAATGCTAAATCCATGCTTTTTAAATGAGTACTATACTATCATTTTTTTACATCAGTCTGTTTTCCTTTTCATTACATGATGAACTGAACAGTCTGTATTTTCTTACCATCATGAAGCACAGATCACATAGTGAATATATATATAGAAAAGATGGAACTTGTAGCGCATATGTGATCAAGGCCAAAGGTTTGGCCGAAACCCGTCATGGACATGATGTTGTCATTTAAATAAATCTGCACTTACTATATACTGGAGTTAATATATATTATCTACTGGCGGTCGCCAGTAGATAGTTATAGTTAGGACCTATTTTCCATAGGAAATCCACAACATTCTATTTGAAATAACTTTGGCGCCGGTTGACGAATCTTCGCGAAATTTTCAAAACTTATGGTCCGCTCTGGTCCGCTCCTATCCTGAAAGTTTCGGGGTGATTCGGCAAGTGGGGGCTGAGAAAAAAGGGGGGTCCCAAAACATGTTTTCCCCATGCAATTTTCCATAGGAACCTTTCATCGCAGCTACAGCCCGAACTGCTGAACGGAATTACACCAAATTTGGCAAAAAGGTAGCCCTTGGTTCAGAGTCGTGCCTTTTGCTTAAATGGTGTAAGTCCGTTCAGTAGTTCCTGAGAAATTTGAAAAAGAAAACACATATATATCTGGGCGGAGCCTAACCACACATGTCATCATGAGATCTGATTGGCTGTCAGCACTTCATCCTGGAATTGCTGGCAGCCATCTTGGGACCAATATAAATGATAGTACCCCATTGAAATGCATTGTAGTGAATCGAATATTTTGAGGGTTACCAAAAGGAGAACTATAAAGGGTGATAACAGACTTTAGTTACATTAGAATTCATTTGTTGATGGTACCATACTAATTTCAGGAATTGTGGTGTGTTATAAGGTGATTTTACCCTGTGAAAAGCCTTCTGCTGGGATATCATGAATAGGGCTCCTGGTTTTATGGTATTTATTTTTTTCACATTTCCGTCTGTATTTATCCATATTTATTTTTTGGTCGTTTTATCTGTATTTATCCACATTTATTTTTGACGCAAGAAAAAAAACGCTAAAGCTAGCATCTTTCCACATTTATTTAAATTGACAGGCACACTTGCACTAGTTTGTTATAGCTGTTTTTTTAAATTGGAGCCTATGCTAAGTGCACTTTACATATTGGGAGCAAATTTCTTCCCTGTCCTCTAAGAAAAGAAGCGTGAATTAGTGATTTTGATTAGGTCTCATTTGCGCAGCTGTCTTGCAAAACGTCGATGCATTACTAACTCTTTTACTCACATTTAAACAGCCATCTCAGAGAGTGTCTGCTCTTAGAATATCAGATCATTCTTAGGGGCCGATTCCGATCTCGGCCGGTAGGGCTCCGAATCGGATTCGGCTTTACCGGATCCGATTCGGAGCCCTGTTTCCCGACCGAACCGTACGCGGGTCCGGCCGAGCGAGTACGATGCGAAATCGCCGACCGACTCGTCCGGGCGTCCCGACCGCTCCGACCGACTCGCTCCCGGCTCGAACCGCTCCGACCGACTCGCTCGGACTCGACTCGCACCGCGCAATGGAGACGTTTCCCGGCCGGGTAAGTACGATGCGCGCCGCGAGCAGTCCGACCGAACCGCGCACTCCGGCTCGTAAGAGCTGTCGGAGCCGTACTTTGGGGGTCCGTGTCGGACTCCCTGTACGCGTAGCCGCGCGAGTCGCACACAGGGGGACCCATGGGTCCCCCTACCTGTGCGTGTACGGCGCGAATCGCTCGCCGCGCACCCGCTGTAGGGGGCGCCCTTGTCCGACTCGCACCCATTGAGTCAATGGGAGCCCGCGTACGCGTTGTACGACCGGCTCCCATTGACATCAATGGGAGTCCGACCGACTCGAGTCCGATAACATACGGACGCATCGTACTCATTCAGTCGGACTGCACGGGTCCGATTCGGTCGGAGAAATTTCCGGCCCGAATCGGAATCGACCCCTTAGTGTGCACTAGAAGACGACCTACCCCACGAGGCATTGTAAATCGCCAAAATATCGAAAGAATCTCGCATCTTCATCTGTACAGAATAGTGCTTTGATATGGACACTATGGAGAAAATGTAGAGCACAGGTGGTGCAAGTCATTTCTCTTCTTGTTTTTATTTTTATTTAAGTAGCACATTAAATAGAAAAATGAAGTCATGCTAACTGACTTGCTCACCTCTCACTCAGCCTCACTGCCCAACAGCGTGCATAGTCATGGAGAGATGCAGCAGGGCTTCATGCTAATAGTTGTTGGAGGCATTTCTGCCACGCTCCCCCCCTGCCCTGCCACATCAACCTCCTTCACCCTCCCACACAACAAGAAACAAAAGGTTGCTGGAGCAGCAGCCGATGTTCTGGGGTGTTTTCACACCTCTTAATGGACATCAGCTGCTTGCATTGCTCCAGCAATTATCTTGCGAAAACGACCGCTGTGAGATGTGCTGGAGTGTCTCTGCAGACACAGTGCTCCCAGTTCCCCCGTCACTGGAGCAGTTTTGGGTCAGCAGTTTCCCGTTTCTTTTGGCCGCCCCTGTGCACCTCTGACTCGGATTTTACAGAGGAGCACAGAGGCAGGAGGAGCATTTGTTTTATAAGTATTTTCCCGTTTTTATATATAAATACAGAGAAAAACCAAAATGTTTTCCGTCTGTATTTATATGTAAAAATCCGTTTAAACGGAAAACCGGGAGCCTTAATCATGAATCATGTTTGAGAGAACTATTTTCACATGCTTGTCCCATACAGTTTTGGAAGGTGCCCCAGAAGCTAAAATGAGAGCATATTTTCTGTAAATTCACATTATCTTTCTCAGTCATGTGAGAATGAAGTCTGACATTCTCAGTAAAACATGTACATCCAACAAGGGCAGAGACTGTCAGTTGATTCCTTTGTGTTCTACTGCAGCTTCCCAGAGTGTTCTAAAGAACAACTAGAGTGCTAACAGCCTTACTTATGACAAAAGTATGGCACACCTGAAGCCATCTTGATTGGAATAAACTGGTAACACTTAAAACATTTAATTTAAAAGGAACAAAATGATGGGGTTCATTTTGTCATAGAAATTATGGTTAGTGCTGTAGAAAGAAAAATTAGGACATGTTTCAAGTGTGATCTCAAATATCTTCCTGTTATATTTCAACAGGAGCAGCCTGTCAGTTGATGCCTTTGTGTTCTACTGCTGCTTCCCAGAGTGTTCTAAAGAACAACTAGAGCACTAACAGTCTTACTTATGACAAAATTATGGCACACCTGAAGCCATCTTGATTGGAATAAACTGGTAACTCTTAAAACATTTAATTTAAAAAGGAACAAAATGAGGGGGTTCATTTTGTCATAGAAATTATGGTTAGTGCTGTAGAAAGAAAAATTAGGACATGTTTTAAGTGAGATCTCAAATATCTTCCTGTTATATTTCAACAGGAGCAGCCTGTCAGTTGATGCCTTTGTGTTCTACTGCAGCTTCCCAGAGTTTTCTAAAGAACAACTAGAGTGCTAACAGCCTTACTTATGACAAAAGTATGGCACACCTGAAGCCATCTTGATTGGAATAAACTGGTAACACTTAAAACATTTAATTTAAAAAGGAACAAAATGAGGGGGTTCATTTCGAATTAGAAATTATGGTTAGTGCTGCAGAAAGAAAATTTAGGGCATGTTTTAAGTGAGATCTCAAATCCTCTTCTATTTCATTAGAAAATTCTGACATGCAGACTGAAACAAATACTTTCAATACCAGCAGTAGACTTCCAGTTAACTCCCTGGTGAGCAGTAGCTTTACTACAGTGATCTAATGAACTAGAGTGCTAACATTCTGAATTTATGGCAAATGTGTGACACATCTGAATGCCTTCTTGATGGAATCAAAGTAAAAACTGAAAGCATTTCCTACTGAGGAGACTGCAGTAAATGACGAAATTAGGAAACTTCATAACAAATAAGTCTCCCAAGATGGCCACCAGAGAAAAAAGAGCCCAAATGTAGCACAAATATCACCCAGATGTAGCCCACATATAGCCCAATGACAGAAGTGTGCAAAACACTTTTTATTTTTAGTTTTTCTGCAGTTTTATATAGTGCAAACTGGTCAGGTACTTGGACCCCTTATTGCGTATTTTGCACGAAGTACATGAGATTGATCTTGCGAAACATTGAACTTTACGATTCTGTTAAGCTGAAGTTGCTCTGAACCGGGCTTTGTAACACCCGCTTTTACCTATTGGTTTTAATTAATTCTCACTGTATTGTATTAGGAAAGAGGATTTACTGTTTTTATGTACACTTTTATGATCTATGTTTCTAAATCAGATCAAATAAAGTTTAATGAATTCTATGGCAGGACGGAGGCGAGGATTATGCATATCTTTCCTCACTTTATTTGCATAGCAGTTCAAAGAAAACGTAACACAACAATCATTAAACAAAAGACTACACAACCCATGAACCATTAGGGGGTAGTCTCCAAGGCAACTATAGTCCAATCATATCACAGTCCATCGTATATAATATCGTGACGTCCCTTCCGCTTCCTCTTTCTTCACTGCTCGTCAGTTAAGTGCATTCCTTACATTCTTGGCTTAATCTGACGTTGTTGCTGTTTGTATAGTGGTTTCTTGTGCACGTTATTAGCATTATTGCCTTGGTATTGTTTCATATTCCCTGCGCAGCAGGCTCTTGCCCGAGCGCGTTCTCCCCCTCGCAGTTTCTCCCGCTGTGTGCTCTGCGCGCGGTGAGATCCTGTCAGGCGCGTCTGGTCCGAGCGAGGCAGCTCCGACGAGCGCTCCCGCTGGTCTTTACGAGCGTTTGGGAATCCGGTCACTCCTTTAGTGTCCGCTTGATTCCCGACCAACCCTTGCCTAATTTTGACACCGCTACGCGGTGATTTCCCCACACGGCCACGTTAGTGACCAGCGCCACCTGGTGGTGGTAATTGGTATTGCGCATCAGTCTATTCTTATAACAGCTTCGGGGAAAGCCCAGCTGTTGGAGAACCAACGAGGGGGCTGTCTTAAGGATTTTAAGGGCATTTGTTCTGTGCTCACACCCTCTGCTATCATGTCTTCTCCAGAAGACCATTTTTACTCCTCCTACCAGGAAGTGGAGGAGGAATGGCCCCCCAACTTCTCCCTCCAGCAGTGGACCAAGCCCTCTCTCTGGCTATTTCTAGGGCGCTGGCTCCTCTTAGGGATCAGGTTGATAAGCTGGCGAAAAGCATCCCTGGGGTGTTCAGTGACCCAGATCTGGTGGTGGCGGCGGGTCCAAGTAGCTCCCAGATGGGGAATAAAAGGGCCGTTAAGCATAACGCGGGGCACTTGGAAGGATTTGATAAACTTACGGAGACCTTCCTCAAGAGTGCACGAATGCTAAAACATGCACCCTGCCGGGAGGAGGAGGGACCCGGAGAAAATTGCGACGCTGTCACCACTATTGTAGACCCCGACGGCGGGTTTCCCTTAGAGGGAGATGGTGTATCGGAGGACGATTTCTCCTCCGATGAGGATAAGGACTCGGGGCATCCCTGGCGTCCAGAGTCCCACTCCTCTCAGTCCCTGGTTGGGGACGGGGTCCACTCGGACATGTTCGAGCCTACCCAAATTTACCATCCTAGGTCGGCAGAGTGGACACCTGACGCCAAAGTGGCAGAGTATGTGGTGGGGAAAATCCATCAACCCCTTGAAAGGGAGGTCAAAAATAGGATGAGGGGAGAATGCCCCAGCCCTCACTGAAGGGGAAGGTGGCACACACGCCTGAAATTGATGAGAAACTATGTACCTTTTTCTCCAAGTATATGAGGGATCCCAAGAAAGGAATTGATAGGTCTTGGACGTGGTAGGGCCCTTGACCCAAATTATTCAATTGACGGAGCGTTCCAAAGAGTCAGGATCCCTTTGTCCACGGATATTGTGGCTGGTTGGGCGCACTACCCTAAACCCTAAAACACTACCCCTCCACTACCCAAACACCACTGCACTACCCTAAACCCTAAAACACTAACCCCAGCACGACACCCTACACTACCCAAACATAACTGCACTACCCTAAAACACTACCACCAGCACGACTCCCTACACTACCCAAACACCACTGCACTACCCTAAACCCTAAAACACTACCCCCAGCACGACTCCCTACACTACCCAAACACCACTGCACTACACTAAACCCTAAATATACCCCGAGCATCACCTCCCACACTACACAAACACCACTGCACTACCCTAAACCCTAAACCACTACCCCCAGCACGACCCCCTACACTACCCAAACACCACTGCACTACCCTAAACCCTAAAACACTAACCCCAGCATGACCCCCTACACTACCCAAACACCACTGCACTACCCTATACCCTAAAACACGACCCCTACACTACACAAACACGACTGCACTACCCTAAAACACTACCCACAGCATGACCCCTTCACTACACAAACACCACTGCACTGCCCTAAACCCTAAAACACTACCCCAGCACTACCCCCTACACTACCCAAACACCACTGCACTAACATAAACCCTAAAACACTACCCCCAGCACAACCCCCTACACTACACAAACACCACTGCACTACCCTAAACCCTAAAACACTACCCCCAGCACGACTCCTACACTACCCAAACACCACTGCACTACCCTAAACCATGTAAAATATGCCTGGCTGCATTTCACTGCCACCTGCTGCCTAGACCTAGACCTCCCACCCATTGGGCCCTATACTGCCTCGACCCTAGACCCTTTCTTTACACAGGCGTTCTCTGTGGCTGCCACCCTCATTTCAGCCTGCACAGCTGTCCCTACTTAGGCCACATACTCACTCTCATTCCCTGGAAGACCCCAACAGCCTTTGGTCTGTACATCTCAATATCATGTGTGTGGTTCATCTATCTTTCTTTCTTTCATATATATATATATATATATATATATATATATATATATATATATATATATATATATATATATATATGTGTGTGTGTATCTCTCTCTCTCTCTCTCTCTCTCTCTCTCTCTCTCTCTCTCTCTCTCAAAGCGCGTAGTCTCTCTCATCTCCACTCATAGTACAAAAAGATCTCTCTCTCTCTCTCTGCTATCTTTGCTCTCCTTCTCTCTCTCACTGTGGCCTCGTATCTGCTGCCCCGGCTCTCTGTTCTTTTTTCAACACGCGCGCGCCGCGCGGGGGGGGGGGGGGGGGGGGGGGGGGGGGGGGGGGGGGGGGGGGGGGCGCGCGCGCGCGCGCGCGCCCCCCCCCCCCCCCCCCCCCCCCCCCCCCGTAAGTGTTGGTGCGCGCGCGCGGGGGGGCGGGGCGGCGCGTGGGCGGCCGTCGGGGCCGCTCGGAAACGCGCCTCCCCCCGTATTTTGTAGGTATTCCCCCCTACAGTGATGGAAGAAGCCGCGGCAAGAACACAGTGGGGGGCGGGGGCGCAATCGCCGGTAGCAGAAGCCGCGCGGCGCGCGGGGAAACGTGACCGCTCCAAGCGGCGGCGAGCTGATAAGGCGAGCAGGCGACGCCTACAATGATGAAGGTGATGACGAAACATGGCAGGGCACGTCATGGCAGGCGTGTTGACGGTAAAACGCGCGCGCGCGTGGCGTATTCAGCGCGTGGGGGGGGGGGCGATGACGAAACGTTTTTTTCCTATAAAGCATGTTGCTTGCCGTGGGGCAACGTTTGGATCAACGTGGTTGACGTGGCAGCTAAAGCCTACCACCTGATGGCAAGTGATGACAGTAAAGTAGCAGAAGAAAGTATTATGTTGAAGAAGCGGCATCTACAAATGGCGATGATGATGATGATGTTGTAAAGTGGTGAAGAAGAAGGCGGAAACCCCCCCTGATGTGTTAGGCGTATTGAAGCTGCAGCAGATGATGAAGAAGCGAAGGTGGTAATCATTTGAAGTCTAATGATGATGATAATCGCGCGCGCGTATTATAACGCGCTGTACAACGTAATACAATGTGACGCGTGGCAAT
>CAWUFW010030743.1:0-16695 GCA_963921515.1 Calotriton arnoldi
GGCCCCAAAGTGGGAATGGGTGCGGGGAATTCAGATCTGCTGCGGCGACAGGCACGTCTGACTGTTTAAATATCAATATGTTTAACTCAGCCCCATTACACTGGTTGCTGAGGCTTCTTCTTTTATATTCGAGTAAACTACTTAGAAGCATTGTTTGAGTCGTTACTCGGGGAGATACTCTTGTCCAGAGAGCAAACAGATTTACAGATCGTTGGGTAAAATGTATTAAAATTTGCTCATACACTAAACAACGTGGACAACTTCACACCATGCCGAGACAGTATGCAGCCAACGATGCCACTCTTAATCTGTGTGAGAGGAACCAATTATTTCATGGGAACAATGGGTGTATATATTTACTAAATGTATGACAGAATATCGACGGACAGAAAATCGACCTGCAAAAATATCAACACAGAAATATAGAAGTCAAAAATATCGAAGTCCAATCTACATAAAGGTAAGTACAAAAATATCGAAAAAAATATATAGTTGTCAAAAATATCGAAGTTAAAAATATCGTTTTTTTTAATGTTTTAATAATAATGTAAAATTAAGTAAATAATACATATAATTAAAAGAAATATAGTTAAAAATATTAAAAGATATTTAAAAATAATAACTAATACTATATGAAACAAACTGATCCTCAGGATATGAATGAGGAAAAGGCTCTTTCGATTATCTATTTAAACACCCGCTCCCTGACCAAACATCAACTAGATATACATAACTTGTTGATGTCAGAGAAACCTGATATATTACTATTAACCGAAACCTGGTTAACACAGGACTCCGCCCCGACATATTAGCAGCACTACCCAATGAGTTTTACATCCTTCAAGACAACCGCCCACAGGGAAAAAAGGGAGGGGGAGTAGCAGCTATAGTGCACCAAAATCTTAAATTTACGGCACTCACCCCCCTAGACATTCCTCAAGTAGACAATCTAGTACTTAAATTAGAATCTGACCTCACCCCTTTGGTCTGTGTGCTACTCTACAGACCACCACAGAATATGCCACAGTTTCCAAAATCCCTGAGTGAACAAATGTCACACCTTGTAACAAATCATGCTAAAATACTGATGGCCGGCGACTTTAACTACTGGGCCAATGACTCAGCAGGGGGACCTCATTCAGTCGAATTGATGGACTTACTTGCAGGGCTCAATCTAAGTCAGCGTATCTCCACTGCTACACACATCAAAGGGCATACTCTAGTTCAGGTATGGTCCAGTAATTTGTCTTTAACCAATCTAGAAGTCACCCCCTGTATATGGTCTGACCATCATTTTATTAAATTTACTATAAATATCCCTATCCATCTGAAGATAATACCATATGATCTTGGATTACGCAGGAGCTGGAATACTATTGATAAAGGTCAATTTCTGGAGTCACTGACCAATACTATTCCCACTGGCCAACCATCTATCGCTCAAAGCGAGAAAGAGCTCTCGGACTGGTTGATGACAGCCAGTAATAAACACGCCCCCCTCAAGAAATCTCACCGAGTACGTCGCCACGAAGCTCATAGATGGTTCTCCCCTCAATTAAAGAAATTAAAACTTGACCTGCGCCATGCAGAAAGGAAGTGGAGGAATAAATATTCACCTAATGACAAGAGCGCTTACCTAGAAGTACGCGGAACTTATAAAAAGGCTATATTGGCTACCAAGGCTAAATACTTTTCATCTAAAATCATCAACTCCACAAACCGCTCCAAAGATATTTTTTCAACTATTAATGAACTATGCAACCCGGATAGAGTAACAGTAAAAACCACTCCCTCTCAATCCCT
This sequence comes from Calotriton arnoldi, assembly GCA_963921515.1. Taxonomy (NCBI): domain Eukaryota; kingdom Metazoa; phylum Chordata; class Amphibia; order Caudata; family Salamandridae; genus Calotriton; species Calotriton arnoldi. Next base: position 1,804 of record CAWUFW010030743.1, read on the forward strand.
ATGCGATTCTTTAAATAATTTTTTTCATTGAAAAAATAAAAACATTAAAACAAGTATCCCCAGTTGCCCGAGTCCTGTATGTCCTATAAAAGCTAAGAACTCACACAGGCTGGAACAATTTCCAATAATAAACCAAGAAACATTCACAGACTTACTGGCAAAAGTTAAATCTGGATCACCAAAGGACTGCTGCCCCCCCTGGATCCTGAAGGAAGCATTTACTGCTTGCCCAAGTCCAGCCGTGCCCCTCCTAAACGAGTCTTTGCTCCAGGGTCAGGTACCGGAGTCCTTTAAGGAGGCCATTATCATACCCCTTCTAAAAAGCCAGGAGCTGACCCAAAACCCTAGCTAACTACCGACCAATCTCATTGCTCCCTTACCTAGCTAAATTGGTCGAAGCCCATGTAGCCAAAAGCCTATCCGCCTTTCTGGAGCAATCTGAATACCTGGATGCACATCAAGCAGGTTTCCGCCCAGCTCACTTCACAGAATCAGTGATACTATCAGTATTGGATACTCTGAGAGGAAAGGCGGACAAAGGTCTTCCTCAAGCCCTGGTGCTATTGGATCTCTCCGCTGCCTTTGACACGGTCGACCATAACATCTTGATCGACCGTGTCAGGGATGCAGGTATCGAAGGAATAGCCCTGGAATGGACTAGATCCTTCCTAACAAACCGATCTCAGGCAGTCCATCTTGGCGGGTTTACTACCCCCATGATTAAAACTACCTGTGGAGTCCCCCAGGGATCCTCACTTTCCCCTCATTTATTCAACTTATATCTTCTCCCTTTGATTCACGCATTAAAAGAAAGGAATATCCAAACCTTCAACTATGCTGATGATTTCCAATTGGTATTCCCCATCAATAACTCCCCGGCCTCCATCAACGAATGCCAGTCAACAATGCTGTTCATCCGTGACTGGATGAACAGCAACCAATTAAAATTGAACCCAGATAAAATAGAACTGATTCTCATGGGAGGCTCACTTAACCCCTGGAATTCCCAGTTCTGGCCTAAAGAACTGGGACAACCTCCGACCCCATCTAATCATGCTAAAACTCTGGGAGTCATAGTCAATAACGACCTCACCATGAAAACCCAAATAGGATCTGTAATTTCTACCTGCTTCTTCCAATTAAGGAAAATAAAGAAAATCAGTAGATTCCTAACTCAGGAAGCAAAACTGCAGGCAGTCCTGGCCATGGTGATCTCACATATTGACTATGCCAACTCTTTATACTTTGGAACCCCGGCCTATCTCATCCACTGTCTCCAACTGATACAGAACCAGGCGGCGAGACTGATTCTGCAGGAAAACAAACGCCAACACGTCTCTCCCCTTCTGAAGAAATTACATTGGCTCCCTATAGCACAGAGATGCGCCTTCAAGACGGGATGCATCATCTTTAAATCCCTGAATGGCCGAAACCCCAAATTTATTAATAGTCTGATTAACAGATATAATCCAACCCGCAACTTGAGATCCGCCCACCTGCACCTCCTGACAACACCCTCCTTTAAACAGAAACGATTTGGCGGATCCAGGTTTTCCACACTGGGCCCAAGATACTGGAACTCTATGCCCCTAGAGATCAGATCTTGTACAGATTTCATGACTTTCCGCAAACTTCAAAAAACATGGCTGTTTAAACAGGCATTCGCGTATTCGTGTAATCACCCGAACAAACTGTTACCCATCACCTTCCCGAGCAGCGCCAAGAAACCAATCCGGTGTACGAGCGCTATATAAATTACGTATAACATAACATAACATAACATAACATATACATATAAATTAATATATATACTTACTCCACATAGTGCAACAGTAGAGAAAGCGTTGGATAGCGTAGGGGTAAAAATTACTATTCCCACTCCAGAGAGTGCAACAGTAGGGAAATTGCTGGATAGCGTAGGGGTAAAAATTACTATTCCCACTCCAGTGAGTGCAACAGTAGGGAAAGCGTTGGATAGCGTAGGGGAAAAAATTACTATTCCCACTCCAGAGAGTGCAACAGTAGGGAAAGCGCTGGATAGCGTAGGGGAAAAAATTACTATTCACACTCCAGTGAGTGCAACAGTAGGGAAAGCACTGGATAGCATAGGGGTAAAAATTACTATTCCCACTCCAGAGAGTGCAACAGTAGGGAAAGCGCTGGATAGCGTAGGGGTAAAAATTACTATTCCCACTCCAGAGAGTGCAACAGTAGGGAAAGCGCTGGATAGCGTAGGGGTAAAAATTACTATTCCCACTCCAGAGAGTGCAACAGTAGGGAAAGGATTGGATAGCGTAGGGGTAAAAATTACTATTCCCACTCCAGTAAGTGCAACACTAGGGAAAGCGCAGGATAGCGTAGGGGTAAAAATTACTATTCCCACTCCAGAGAGTGCAACAGTAGGGAAAGCGCTGGATAGCGTAGGGGTAAAAATTACTATTCCCACTCCAGTGAGTGCAACAGTGGGAAAAGCGTCGGACAACGTAGATGTTAAAAATAACATACTTATAAATGAAATAAATATTGTGATTAAATAATGATTTATTAATACATTTAGAAAAAAAAAATACAAATATATCAAAAATAATAATTACTTTAATAATATTAAATACTTCCCACCCAATTCCCCAATAAACATACAACACACTCCACATAAAATTTCACACAATTAAATTAATTTTCAATTAATCAATTAATAAAAATTAATTTGCAATTAATAATTAAATACAAAAATTGCCAATAACAATAAATAATATGTAATAAAAATTAATAACCAATTAATAATTAATTAACAAAAATAAATATCAATACCAATAAATAATATTTTATAAAAATTAATAACCAATTAAAAGTAAATTAACAAAAAAATTAATTATCAATACTCAATTGTTCTTAATTAATTACTTAATTACAAATAATTTACTTACCACCCTATTCCCCTAAAACACACAACCCACTCCAATAATAAATTAATACAAATAAAATAATTATCAATTAATAATAATTAATGACTAATTAATAATTAATTAACAATAAATTAATTATTAAAAACAATAATTAAAAATTAATAATTAGTTAATTAAAATTACATTACTTCCCATCCTATTCCCCTATAAACCCACAACCCGCTACAGAAATAAAACACAAAATTTAATTAAAATAAATTAATAATTCCTAAAAATGATTATTTAATTTACTATAATTAAATTACTTCCCACCCTATTCCCCTATAAACCCACAACCTGCTACGCTACTAAAACGCAAAATTTACTTTCAAAAAAATTACTAATTTCTAAAAAATGTATACATATATTTAAAAAACAGTACAATACTTAACAAAAATATAGAACACATACATATTAAATACATACTAAAATACATAACACTCATATAAATGTCGATATTATTAACATCGATAATTTAACTATCGATATTACTAACATCGATATTTGCAACATCGATATTTCTTACCTTAACTTCGATATTCTGGTTGTAGATATTCTTGACTTCGATATTTTGTCCCTACGATATTTAAAACTCAATATAACTGTGCTTCGATATTTAAAAATCGATATTTTGACTGTCCACCCCTAAAATCATCCAAGGGAACTATAGTTGCCTTGGATGATTTCAGCCCTGGGGACCCCATCACTCAACATTTCATTTTTATTTATTTTTTTATTTTTAATTAAAGGCTCGGGCCATGCGCCCCCTCCCCCCGGGCCTATTATGCCCCCAGGTACCACATATCCCAGGGCCTGCACCTTTTTTTTTTTTAAGGCCGGGCTAATTTCAGCCCCAGGGACATCATCCCCTGGGGCCAGACCTCTACTGTGTGTGCCCTGGTCCCACATAGAGCACCCACTCTTATCTGTTGGGGACCACGGGGGGACCTCAAGGCCCCAAACTGCAATGTGCAAGGGGTGGGCACCCCAGGACGTTGCTGGAGCCAGCCCCGGGGGGTGGCAGTCCCCAGGGCCATCTTTGGCTCCAGGAGGGGGCCGTGCAGCCAGGGGTCCACAACAGAACCTGAATTATATGATTTCAGCCCTGGGGAAGTAGTGGTCCCCGGAGTTGTGCGGGGGCTGTGCTGCCCCCTACATAATTTTCATTATGGCAGTCCCCAGGGCTGAGGGAGGTCCAAGAAGCCCTGATTAATAAAATTCTAAGCCCTGGGGAGGTTGTGGTCCCCAGGGCAGCGGGGCGGCCGTACGGTCCTCCTCTCATTTTTATTCATAAAGAAACCCCGGGAAGGTGGTGGTCCCTGGGGCATTAGTAGGCTTCAGGGGGAGAGGGGTGTTCGCACCCCTCCTATAATTACAAATGCTCCTGGAACTGGCTCACCCAAGTGCCTATAATTCATGAATCGCTAGAGCCTGCGCTTTGTTTTAAAAAAAAAATCAGTGGGAGTTGCGCATCCAGCTCGACTCCCGACGAATTATTTTTTTTAAAAATGCTTTTTTTGGCCATGGGGGGAGGGAGGGGTATCTTTGTGGGGACCCATCAATAGGCCTACGGGGTCAGGGTGTCTCTGCCCTCCCCCCTTTTCTTTTTTTTTAAATCTTTTTTCTGTGACTATGAGTTGCACGATGGCTGTCAACACTTCCTGGTTTGATGTGTTGGCAGTCAATCAAATCTCAGCACGAGATTGGGAGGGGTCGCGGATCCACCGTGTTTCTACATGTACAACTGGAACTTTCTTTAAATAACTCTAAAACTACTGAACAGATTTACACCGTTTTACAAAAAGGTCACTTTCTGGACCAACAGCTACCTTTCTGCCAAAATTGGTGTTATTCTTTTCAGCAGTTTGGGATGTAGCCTTGTCTAAAGTTCCTATGGAAATTCACATGAGGAAAACGCTTTTTGGGACTCCCCCCCCTTTTTCTTGGCCCCTGTTTGAAGGATCGCCCCGAAATTTCAACACAGCAGCTGAAGTGAGTGTTGAACTAGTTTTGAAAATTTTGTGAGGATTCATCAAACAACGCCAAAGTTATTGGCAAATCAAAAAAAGGTCTTTCTATGGAAACTACATACTGTGGAAACTACATCCTGACTATAACTACCTACTGGGGACCGCCAGTAGGTAATATATATATATTTAATTATTCAATAAGGCACAAACTGCTGAAATGCGTCTGCAATAAATGGTGTCTGAAACCGGAGGAGTGCTCTGCTTTCCCTTCCGTTGTTGGATATTTGGTGATTTGATGGACTATATATATATATATTCTCCTCATAGTAGTAAATGGAAAAAAATTCACAGAATTTTATAATAGTATTATGTTATTCGTATGCATCTATAAACATACGCTCCCATAAATATCTATGTGTGCAGGTTTGTATTAGTATATATATATGTGGTATTGAATATTACTCATATGGATTTATTTTCATTATATTTATGTTATATATTATATTATTTACTATTTCAAAGATATATATTAAAATCAATATTTGTTATTTTTTTTAATGATATTAGTGTGAAATAATCTTTTAAAAAATATATTTTTGTACTTATCTTTAGAAGTATAGGGGAACAATATTTTTACAATTGATATGTTTGACATCATATTTCTAGATCTCAATTTTGTTGTTATCGCTATTATGACAGTGATCCAAAAATTATAAATTTGGCCCTGAGTGTGAGACTTAAACAGGTTGTGTTTCTGAAGGTGGTAAGGCCTACTTTTTGGCAGGATTCTATGTTTTTGGCTTTATTGTCGAAATCTCTTTGATCTTATTGAGTGGAAGTTGCTTTCATCAGACAACTGAGTTGCAGCATTACATATCGCCTTCACCTATATTGCAGAAAAAGATAGGTAGGATTAGTAACAGTGCACATACTCATTGGACCCTGAGAAAACTTTAGGCTGGCAAAATCTTGTGAAATTTAGAAATATTCCATTTCGTGAATATTGCAATTTTTTTTGCCATTTTATCTGCAAGACAATGTTTCTGTTTGTACACGTTTCCACTGGTATCTTACTTGACTTTTGTTTATAGTGTAAATCTTAGTACATGAGGTACTTACCAAATGTGTTTGTTTTATGCATATAATTTTATGTAATTTTCGCAAAAAAATTATGTACATTTTGCAACAGATTTACAATTTGACCGATCCTTAATGCTAGCTACAACACTCTCTCTCTCTCTCTCTCCCTAAAATAAGGATACATAGCTCTTTTTGGTTCCATCTATCCTTCAACACGCTTGGCCTAAAAGAATGCCTCATGCACATGTAGGAAGCTTGGGCTGGTGCGTCTAAGGCAAGAAAATAGGCTTCCATTAGTGAATTATATAGCTAAAAAAGTAGCCCATGTTTGCAAATTCAAGCATATTTGAGCTTGTAAAGATACGCAATATAGATGTCTTTGCAAGGTAAGAAAGACTGCATGGATTTGAGCTTGCTGCAGGTAATGTTTGTTTTAATATCAGAGAAACCAACAGTAAACCCCGACTCAGCAGACTATAAAACAGGCCCACAAACAACCAGAAAACCCGCCCACACACTGACCTTTCACACCAGCCTGTCAGGTGCTGCCTAATGGCCCTATAGGTCAGTCTGACCCTGCTTGTTTCCAAGCATGGCCACTTTCCTACACCACTGCCGATTCATCAGTCTCTAAGTCCTTTTAGTTTGCTTGAGAGGAACCTACAAATTAAGAGAAGCGAGAGAAAAGTGCAAGTGAAAATATGAAAAGGATGCACATCAGGGTCAATGCTTAGCTAATTCCCTCTCTGAAACCTAGGACTGTTAAATATTTTCTGATGTTCATGTTTATGAGAGAGGGTCTTGGGAGCATGTGGACTGCAGATGTGTATGTTTTTCTTTGCATCGACCCATTCATAAACTAAACAAACTCAAATAAAAATCATTCTACCTTATTTACTACTACTACATAATTTTTCTCAAGAAAGTACAATTCAATTTTAGGTCAAATCTATTGCACTGTTAATTGCTTGATTTTAAGGGGCACCAATCGTTGGAGTTACACTTCCTGTGCTTAGATACTTCAAGACTGGCAATCTTGTATCTGTTCCTTCACAGTTCCCCACCTCAGTTAATGACTTCTGATTAGTTGCATGTAGCTTATCCTCAGAAATTAAGTATATCGATTCATCAATGGACATTATAAGTTATTTTAATTTATTAATTTAGGATAGGTGGCACCATTTATTTTGTCTGTATTTTCCACAGCTCTTTAAGTGACACAGGCCTTATCTCCTTATTTAACAGTGTGGCACACTCTTGATGTAACACAAGGTGTGAGTTGTTAATCTGTGGAATCAATTGGTCTGTCACAAAATTAGCCATGTATTTTATCCATCCTTGCTCCTCTTTAGAGTTACTCCTCTGATACTCATCGAAATAACCATGATACAAATTGAAACGCCTCATTTTCACCTATATTATCTGAAATGGAAGAAAAAAGTCGAAGTCAATGCCCAGAATGCCATTCTTGCTTTTCATTGGGAACTCACAAAGTTCTGTATTATGATACTCGTTGGACTGGTCTTTGGAGACTACAGTCCTTCTTGCTCATAGCATGGTGGAAATATGAAAAAGAAAAACTCACCCATGTGCTGAGACTGGAACTTCCCCACTGCACTTACCTGCACTGACCCTCTGACCAGTGTGGTGGCCTTTTCAGACTAGATACACCTGATCCCGACGTGACTCTTGTCCTTAGACTGCGCCAGCTAGCTCTGATCTGCAGACTTCTGCTGTTGCAACTTTTTCGGCTCCTGTTTGCGCTTTTCTGCTTTGCTCTTTTCCGCTCCTCTGTTTTTGTGCTTTTATGCTCTTTGGTTTTTGTGCCTTCTGCTCTTCTGTTTTTGTGCTCTGATTGTGCTCTTTTTCAACTCTCACTCACTCTTGCTCTGCCTTCCACTCTCACTCTCCCATGCTCTCAATTTTCTCTGGGTACTCTCTCACTGGGTTTCCGCTCATCGGGGCTCTCTCAGCCTTTCACTTTCCTTCTTCTCTGAAATCTCTCTTTGCCCCCCTTGATGCAGCTTCTGTCCCCCACTTACCTACTTGCTGTCTGCTGCAGCTTGCCCAAATGAATTCAGCCCAACTATCCTCTCCACTCACTGACTCTCAAACATTGTATGACAATTCCAGATACGTTTTTATTTTCAATATCGTTACACTAAGATAGGGTTGCCTATCCACCATTCCACATTAGCATCCACCCTGCTAATCATGCTGTTTCTCTTTCAACTCATTTTATGCCATTAAGTTTAATGCCTCCTCCCTCCCTTGAGAGTATCACCACTGTTCTTTATTAAACAGCCCACTGAATCTGTGTTTGATCTCTGTTTGGCTTGGTTACCAAAGTACAAAGTTGTATTCACAGGGCTCCTACAGAACCCCCTAAATGATGTGGGTTTGATTCACAAAAGATTTATGAGTAGATCCCTTTTAAATACTCTTATACAACTTTGTTAATTGACCCGAGACATCCAGTTTCCTATTAGTAAAAACGCAAACAGGACACAGTTCTTTCTATTTGTACTAATTGTATATGAATATTCCAGGAATATTCCTGTTCCATTTACATTTTAGACATTTTGGGGCCAATTCACAAAGGCATATGCAAGTACATAAAAAAATACTAATGCAGTGCAACCTTACCTACAGTAACTTGCCTTTGTCAATTAGCACCTAAATGCCACATTTAAGACTTAGTACTAATCAGCCTTAAGGAAGAAATAATTATAACATTTCTTAAAAGGCCCTGGATCCAGGTCAAAATCTGATCTATCCAGACTTTGGGCCTGATTAGCTCGGCAGTAAAGGAACTGCAGTCGAAGCTGCATCGGATTACTCGCTGCACAGTTGGTGGTCCGTCCGCCGAATTACGATGTTGTCAGTCTGTTGAAGGAAAGAATGCCGGAGTTCCATGAATGCTGCCAGCCATTTGCAGACCACCACAATGGCGGTTGGGGGAAAGCAGCTGTCAGAGGGCGGTATAGACAAGTTCACTGCTGTTGGAATTATGCTTTCTGTCGAGCCGACTGTGCTGGGAAGACCGCCTGCTTCAAGTCAGCAGAATCAAAGGAATTTCCTTTTCTTCCCTTCAGTCTCCCATGTGGATCCCTTCCTCCAGGGTCCCCCTAACACAACAGAATCTTGACCCCAAAGAAAATGCCCCTATTGCCGCTGAAATCCAGGTAAGTCCGTATTGTAGTATTTACCCATTGATTGGACTGGGCACATATGGTCCAGACTCCAGCAATGGGAAAGTACTGGAAGTAGCTATTTTTTCATGTGTTATGCATATGCATACATCTAACAATTATGCAGTTACAATACATACAACTGTATTGACACCTATGAAAAAATATTACCGCTGTCAGAAACACAACCACTGGCCCAATGGTGACATCGTAATACGGCGGTAGGAGACCTCCGCTGCATGGTCTTCTTGAGACCACCGCCACACCGGCATGGCAGTGATACCGCCAAACTCGTAAACAGGCCCTTTGTGTGTCTGCTAAGATAATGGAGAAATGTGTTGTTTAACAGCTCCAATTGCTTCTTAAGCTTTTTTATTCTCTTCTTACAGTTCAAGCAAGGAGGGTCATTTAAAACTAACCCAGACCACCTTTTTAGTAGGGGGCCATAATCCATATTGCAAGAATCTTGCCTGACTAAGAGGGCTCTCTCTGTCTTAAGTGCATTGCCAGTATGACAGATGCAATAAAGACAGAATTCAATACTAAAAGTGTGCCATGTTTATTTTGCTCACTTCAAAATTATATTTTATATTTACCAAACAAGCTCCCAAATGGCTCGATATTCTGGGTTTTTCTCTGTGGACATCAGATCCTTCTTGTTTTTCATTAATTTATTTTAACATCATTTTTGCAGCCTGTGTATTCAGGGGCACATTTAACGTCATGCAGCGCAGTGCAGCAAGTCACTTTGTCGCGCTGCGTAATAGGGAAATAAATGCATCATATTTAACATTATACATCACATTCCTGTCTTTTCCATATGCTGGTGAACAATGTGCTGCCGAGCACAAATGCAGCCACCCTTGCACCAGTGTGCAAGGGTGCCTGTGTTGTAAGCAAGAGTGTTTTTGGGCAAGGGACACCTTCCTGCACAATAAAAAATTTCTGCGGCATTTTCATCTTTCTATGTGTGCTGCAAAATGCAGCACACATATAAAGAGGAAAAAATGAGGAGAAATAAAGATTTATCCTCATTACGCGTCACCTGGGGAGGCATAGCATTTTGACACATTCCCCGGTCTACCATTAATGGTAAATATGGGAATAAATACACAACAAGATGATGGACGGAGTGCTGAAACTTTTCAACCACTCACCCCCAGTCAAGAGATCTGGGTTTAATCCATCGTTCTTTTGCTCACTATGCCCCCCTAGTTTGGACCCAGACTTATGCAAACCAGTCTAGACCCTGGGGGTATGCTCAATAATCCATTGGTGGATGAATGGGAACAGCAATGCTCCACCCATGGAGCACCTCCATGGGGCAGAGTAACGCAACGCAACTCAGCAATTTGCACTGCATTGCGGTACTCTAGATTTATCAAGCTTCACAGGGCTATGCAAACTGGCCTTGCATGAGCTTGATAAATCTAACTTAGTAGTTGTGTCATCCTGCACCCCATTTCGTGGTGCAAGCACGATGCAACTCTTTGATAAGTATGTCCCTAAGTGTTCTTTCTTTTGTTCCCACACAACTAACAGACCTTTCGCCATAAACAACATATCGTTTTCTCATGTTGAATAAAACACATCCATAGCACCAAAGATTATGGCATGCTTGCTTAATGTCTTGCTGTACATGTTTTTTGGCAGCTTTTTCCAAAAATTCCAACTATATTCACAGTTTGGTACAGTCTTAAACATAATATTGTCATCAGCATACTCCTTTGCATTTTAGCTTTCAGCACTGAACTTCGTCATATTTTAGAATGTATAATAATGTCTGCATAGGATGAAAAGGCAATCCTTCTTGCAGAATGTAAGTTTGATAATATGTTTTGCATCGTCCATGCGCCATGCTAGGTAATTCAAGCCAGAAGGGTGAAAAAAACCTAGAATGATATTTACCAGTCCATACAACTTGGGGGCCGATTCCGATCTCGGCCGGAAGCGCACCTAACCCTATTTGTCCGGAAAAAAACCAAGCCGAATGCGTGTTTCCCGACCGATTCGAACAGTCGTCCGAACGAGCAAGTACGATGCGCATAACAGCACAGATTCCGGCGAGCTGTGCCTTACCCATTCCAGCTCCTGTTCCCCGCCCGAGCCGGATCCGTAAACGCCGAATCGAGTCGCACGGAAGCAAATATACAGCACCTTCCGGCCGGACTAGTACGATGCGCCTTCCGTTCGCGCCGAAACCGTCGCTACGTCCGGCATGTCAGAGCATCCGGGAGAGCTGTACATAACCTCCGATTCGTGCCACAAGACGATCCACGGCTACGAGACGAACAAGCCAGCGATGAGTACGAGTCGAAGCCACGAGAAACCCGAACGAGACGACCCAACCATGAATCCCATCTCGCAGGTCCTACCAATACTCTACATCTATTACCGGGCCCGGTACGGACGAGTACGGCGCAGACGGTAAGTCAAACACCCACAACACAAACAAACGACACGTACCCGACATATGTCACACACACATAGGGATGCAGAAATAGACGTACACTAGCAACAGCAGAACCATAGGGGCGGGATGGCTATCACCAATGCCATACACACCCATAGGGGCCTGATGCCTACCACTACCACCACCCCTACTCAGGGGGCCTGGATGCCTACCACTACCACCACCCCTACTCATGTGGGCCTGGATGCCTGTCACTACTACCATCCCCACTCATAGGGAGATGGATGCCTACCACTACCACCACCCCTACTCATGGGGGCCTGGATGCCTACCACTACCACCACCCCTACTCATGTGGGCCTGGATGCCTGTCACTACTACCATCCCCACTCATAGGGGGATGGATGCCTACCACTAACACCACCCCTACTCATGGGGGCCTGGATGCCTACCACCACCCCTACTCAGGGGGGCCTGGATGCCTACCACTACCACCACCCCTACTCATGTGGGCCTGGATGCCTGTCACTACTACCATCCCCACTCATAGGGGGATGGATGCCTACCACTAACACCACCCCTACTCATGGGGGCCTGGATGCCTACCACTACCACCACCCCTACTCAGGGGGCCTGGATGCCTACCACTACCACCACCTCTACTCATGGGGGCCTGGATGCCTACCACTACCACCACCCCTACTCAGGGGGCCTGGATGCCTACCACTACCACCACCCCCTACACATGTGGGCCTGGATGCCTGTCACTACTACCATCCCCACTCACAGGGGATGGATGCCTACCACTAACACCACCCCTACTCATGGGGGCCTGGATGCCTACCACTACCACCACCCTACTCAGGGGGCCTGGATGCCTACCACTACCACCACCCCTACTCAGGGGGGCCTGGATGCCTACCACTACCACCACCCCTACTCATGTGGGCCTGGATGCCTGTCACTACTACCATCCCCACTCATAGGGGGATGGATGCCTACCACTAACACCACCCCTACTCATGGGGGCCTGGATGCCCTACCACTACCACCACCCCTACTCATGTGGGCCTGGATGCCTGTCACTACTACCATCCCCACTCATAGGGGCTGGATGCCTACCACTAACACCACCCCTACTCATGGGGGCCTGGATGCCTACCACTACCACCACCCCTACTCAGGGGGCCTGGATGCCTACCACTACCACCACCCTACTCATGGGGGCCTGGATGCCTACCACTACCACCACCCCTACTCAGGGGGCCTGGATGCCTACCACTACCACCACCCCTACTCATGTGGGCCTGGATGCCTGTCACTACTACCATACCCACTCATAGGGGGATGGATGCCTACCACTACCACCACCCCTACTCATGGGGGCCTGGATGCCTACCACTACCACCACCCCTACTCAGGGGGGCCTGGATGCCTACCACTACCACCACCCCTACTCATGTTGGCCTGGATGCCTGTCACTACTACCATCCCCACTCATAGGGGGATGGATGCCTACCACTACCACCACCCCTACTCATGGGGGCCTGGATGCCTACCACTACCACCACCCCTACTCATGGGGGCCTGGATGCCTACCACTACCACCACCCCTACTCATGGGGGCCTGGATGCCTACCACTACCACCACCCCTACTCATGTGGGCCTGGATGCCTGTCACTACTACCATCCCCACTCATAGGGGGATGGATGCCTACCACTAACACCACCACTACTCATGGGGGCCTGGATGCCTACCACTATCACCACCCCTACTCAGTGGGGCCTGGATGCCTGTCACTACTACCATCCCCACTCATAGGATGGGTAATGCATGACACAACCAGCATACTCCAACATAAGGAATGTCAGCAAAAGACATCCCCCAACATCATGACAAGCGTGTGTAGTCTGTGTCAAATGCCTACAACACTGAACATGACATTGAACATACAATGTGACCCCCTATCACATGTGTCACACATAAATGTGTGTGGCCTCCACAATGCAAGCAGACCATGACCACTGTGGCAATGGGGTCTAAACCCCCATCATCACAGTGACCAAAATGTAAGTGTGGGGTCCATAGCTGAAGCACATTTTGAATATTGTGGCAAATGTAAGTGTGGGGTCCATAGCTGAAGCACATTTTGAATATTGTGGCAATGGGGTCTAAACCCCCATCATCACAGTGACCAAAATGTAAGTGTGGGGTCCATAGCTGAAGCACATTTTCAACATTGTGGCAATGGGGTCTAAACCCCCATCATCACAGTGACCAAAAGGCAAGTGTTGTCATGGAAAAAGCTGCAAATGCCAAACAGCATGGATGATTCCTGGTCACACAACAACAAACACATCAGTGGCAAAGTAGTCCTGGTGTCCCATAGCAACATAGATTGGGTGAGGCAAACAGTGCAGTGCAAATAAGACATACCTTTGGCCATGTGCAGACAAACATCACCCATGGGGGCTGACATTGTCAACATTTATCAATTACACAATGACAGAAGTGACCATCATAATGCAGACCCACATATCTGCAGCAATGGACACACAAATGTAGATATCCTGTGGAGACTGTGAGATGTGAGGTGAACGAAATACCATACCATGGCAGCAATGGGACATACAAACCATGATTATTGTGCTGACTGATGACCTAGGAGTCCCAGGGACAGCAGGGGAAATCCACCAAACAACATACAGCCAATGGCACACTAAAGATATGCCAATGCAGTGGTGCAGATGCACAAACACAAACAGGCAGCCTCACACTGCATATCAAACACAACAGGTGATGGGGGGGTGTGCCAGTGTCCCCATGCAACCACACAACACATGAGGAGGCCTGAATCCCAATTACACAGATGTGTATACAGTGCCACACAAAAGTAACTCATGGATCGGATTCCCCTATGTGGGCAATCAGGCATTGTTAGATGAGAGGGAGCCCAAATTACACATGTCACACAAGCTTGTAGGAACAGCAACTAACACAGCAAGAGACAGACCCACCACAGCACTACTCCCAGGTACACCACATTGTGGTGACACTAGCCTGCATGATAATCCCACTGTGATGACAAAGGTAGATGTCGTTCACACAGTGAACCACAGCCATGTGTCCTGAGCAACTAACTACCATCACACCTACACAAGCACAAATCAATCAGCACGGCCTGTCAGCCAAGGCCAATATGGAGGTAGGGGGTCTAGCCGTGCAACAACTCACATTTGCACACACTCAACACCACACACCTTGATCTAGCATGTAACTTGAAATCAGGCT
>CAWUFW010030744.1:0-16694 GCA_963921515.1 Calotriton arnoldi
ACACTAGGCGCGAGACCTAAAAACGGCTCACCTAGCCATAAAATAGACCTACAAACTGCTAAAAAACAGCCCCTACACTGATCTGTCAGACCAGCCCACCAGGCACTGCCTGATTGACCTATAGTAGTTGGCCAGTCCGACCCTGGATTTCTGAAGAGACTCAGAGCAGCAGGAAAGACTGAGAAACGGCCTGTGCTCCGCATATGAACCCAAGCAAAGGGACTCCTGCAATCGTAATGTGAAGAATAAAGTGAAAGAGGTAGAACACAGGAGTTAGTGACAGGGAGAAGAGGGAGGGCAGGATAAAAAAAAGAATTGGAAAGAGGACAGAGAGTATAATGAGAATGGAGAGGATTCGAGAAAGGGCGTGTGGGCAAGGAACAGAGAGAGAAAAAAAGGGTAAACAAGACGAGATGTGAAATATATTTACAACAGAAACAAAAAGAAGTGACATCGAAAAGAATAGGGAGGTGCTAGGAGAAAAGAGAAGAGCGTTCAAGGCGGAAGTTCGAAGATGTGAAAGCAGAGGGAAATGACGTATAGGGTAGAGGAAATGGAGGAGAGAGGTGGAACGTGCTGTGGAAAATTGTATGCCCAAAGTGAAAAGAGAGAAAACTGCACTCAGGAGAAAGTGAGAGAGATATGAAAGAGCAGGGGAGAAAAATGAGGAACAGATATAGGCAGAGAGTGAAACGAGAGATGGAGAAAAGACGGGAGAGAAGCCCACATTCTCGTTTAGGGTGCTGTGGTTGTGCTAAAACAGTCGGCGTATATTTATATTTCTGCACATTTTAGCATTACACATGCTCCGTTAATACCAGCTTCATTCATGGAATTACCACTCATGGTTTTGGGCAGCAAGAAGGTGATGAAAATCAAAAAGCAAGAAATGTGGTGCAGTGTCCTATTACGTTGTACGGCATGCTATTTCCTATTTATTTGTGCAAAACACTAAGGCTATCGTAGGGCAGAAATGGGAAACTCTGCCAAACTAGGTGGGTTTCGTGATTGCCTGACTCAGGTTTCCCGCACCTCATTCACCCCTTCTTTTTCTGACAGCAGAGCCTCAACTAAATACACCTTCGCAAACACCTTACTGGCAAACTGCCCGTAAAAGACAACTGTCTAAAGAGTTTCAGGAAATCTGACTCTGATTTTAACTGCTCAACACCGTCCTGAGTAAGAATAAAGCAATATCACCCATAACCTGCAAGCGTGTTAGGGACATTGCTTATTAAAAAAATTGCAGCAAGAGATTCCCGATTTGTGGGTAGCACTCTAAAAAAATATGGCACCAGGCTAAAGTGACAACTTTGCCAGAAAGTGATCCTGCTGTGCCACCAAAAATGCCCAAATGAAATGACAGGAAAACTTACGTTTCGCTGACAAGGCACCACCTGGTTGGCTGAGAAGGGGCCTCCGCTGGCTAAGAGCTTTGGCTGCCTATCAGGCAAAGTGTTATTATGGCCTACAATTGGAGGTTATACTGATTTGTAACATATTTACCACGACCAGATCTTACCTTCACATTTTCCCAGCCTCTAAATAGTGACAAATGAGAGAGAAGATGAAGAGAGAGGAAAGCAGACAGATGGAAAGTGAGTGGGAGTACAAAAGATGCATGTCACAGCTGCAACCCAACTCTGGTGACCAACCATTACAATGATTACTTGCCACTGAATTGACTTACCTTCGCTTTGATTGGGGTGACGGATTATTCTAAATCCAGACTTCAATTTTGGTCCAAGAGCCATGTTGATGTAATATTAAGGTTGATGTCATGGTCATTTGATGGGAGAAACATGGTCAATGAAATGGTCAGGTTTATACAATGGTCAACCAATGAGTTGGTTATAGTCGACGTACAGGTCAGGCTGATACAATGCTCAGATTAAAGCAATGGTCAGTGGATGTGATGTTCATGGTTGGTGTAATGGTTGTGGTTGATGTAATTGGTAGTTGATGTAGGGTCATAGTCAATGCAATGGTCAGTCAATGTAACAATCATTGTTGCTGTTATGATCAGGAGGATTTAATGGACAGTCTGATGCAATGGTGAGTCGATGTGATAGTGGTCATTGGTGTAACAGTCAGTTCAATACTAATGGTCAGTTGAAGTAATACACATGGTCAACGTAACAATCCTCTAGGTGATGATCTTGGTTTATGGCTACTCGAAGTGATAGTTTCAAAATAAAGGGGTAAATTGGTAGATTAAAGAGAAAGAGCGTTACTGACTAAGACAGAGTAAGTAGAGAAAGGGGACGTGGGGACAATGTTTGACATGACAAATAGAAGTCCTCCTGCTTGCAACACACATGGACTGCTTTACTAGCCCTTAAAAATATTTTAACTTACTATTGCTTTTTGAAATGTATGAGAACAATTCTATTTTGGTAGAATATTGCCAGACACCCAGAGTGTCTCAGAGTGTACTTCTGTAGCCTAATGCATTTCTGATCAAGTTGAGATTACTTCTGCTGGTGTCCTCCACGTGCAACCTCTACGCAGGGCCCTTTTCTTGACCACATCGTAGGACAACTGCAGCTGGCCTCACTCTGCTTCTCCTTTCAAGGAAACAAATAACATTACAAAGCATGTGCAGATGCTGACTATCAAATATTACGCCCATAATTGAATTTATTTTCTGCCATCGATACGTAAGTGAATGTGTATTTAAAGGGTATAGCAGATCAAAGTTCTTAACAATGAGTGACAACTTAGCACTAATAGTAAGTTTCTCTTATGATAATGTTCTCAAAATGTCTCATACTCAAGTTCTGTGCCCATCTGTAAGCAAGCATGTCAAATTGGATTTGGCAATGGAATACTAGTGTTTCAAGTTATCTCTTGAAGGTACTCTAAGAAAGGATCGTCCTCATTCAAAGAAAAAGAGTCCATACCTTGGGACCACTCCATGACGAAAGCTTGATTTAGAGCCTTTGATTTCTTAAAGGCAGGGGTTTTCAGACACAGAGGGCCTGATTCACAGAACTAACTTACGTCAAAAACGTAAAGTTAGTACTTTTTGGTATTCACAGAATACACTTACTCATTTCGGTATTCACAGAAGTTAGTAGTCCTAACTTTAGGACTCCTAAATGCCTTCTGTGAATACCGAAAGTCTTAAAGTTAGGATTTTTCTCAGTTTAGGAGTAGTAAAGTTAGGACTCCTAACTTTAGGACTCCTAAATGCCTTCTGTGAATACCGAAAGTCTTAAAGTTAGGATTTTTCTCAGTTTAGGAGTAGTAAAGTTAGGAGTCCTAATTTTACTACTCCTAAACTGAGAAAATTCACAGAAGGCATTTAGGAGTCCTAAAGTTAGGACTACTAACTTTACTACTCCTAAACTGAGAAAAATCCTAACTTTAAGACTTTCAGTATTCACAGAAGGCATTTAGGAGTCCTAAAGTTAGGACTACTAACTTCTGTGAATACCGAAATGAGTAAGTGCCTTCTGTGAATACCAAAATGAGTAAGTGTATTCTGTGAATACCAAAAAGTACTAACTTTACGTTTTTGACGTAAGTTAGTTCTGTGAATCAGGCTCAAAGAGTCTGCACTGCAGAGGGACCCTGAGCCTCCATGGATGATCAATTTACCTGACAGATTTTTTGATAATTTTGACAACCATTATCGACAGATTTTTGTGCTACACAGTCCAGCTTGAGTAAGCTTCCTATTTCTATGGGAAGCCATTTCAAATGGGTCATGATTAGGGTGATATCATGAGCTATTTTAGTGCATGGGATTGGATGAGTAGTGCTAAGATGGACTGCTTCAAAGGAGGAAGGTGAGTTTTAGATATTACAGCTGGAAGAGAATTGCCATAGTCAAGCCTTGAGATAACATAAGCTTTTAGGGCAGTATGAAATCATCTGCTTGATGAGGAATTGTATTCCTTGAAGCCTGATGTGGTAGTGATTGCTATCAAGGGTAAAATATAGGCACTTCACACATTCAACAACAGAGTATTTCAAATCTAGCAGGCTACTTGCAGGTAGCATGGTCTGGGTCTGAGTTGAGCAGTTAAGGCAGGGCCAGCTTTAGTGCTGGTGGCACCCAGTACAACAATGTCTGTTGGTGCCCCCTCCATCCATGGTGGGAGCGATGTCCACTTCCACCACGGATTCCCTCATCACCACCACCATTTAACTGTGCCCCTCAAGTCTCCATAACCACTCTCTTTCAGATGCATTTAATTATATATATAGCGTCACTCATACCAGTGTAGGGTGTCAGAGCACTTTGCATCACACACACATTACACAGAAACAATCAATCAAACGTGTGTAAATCAGTGTATAGGACATTTTACACAAGCCAGATGACTACAAGGTGTAGGACTGACATATCATTCATACTAGTAGGCAGTATGGTGCTTGGTTTGGAGAAACACAAATTCAGAATTAAAAATGGAACATCATAGTTGGGGGTTCTCTTTAATAAGAGGAATCAATTTCTACCTAAATGAACCCTTTTTGCAACAGTAATCTATGCTCCTCTAATTTATACTTTGCAGTATGCATGCAGTTTGATGACAGTTAATAATTCACTATTCTACATTAGGATTTTAACTTATAAACTGCAAGTTACAAAAGGATGTCTCTTAGAAAAGCAGTAACCCAATGACCTATTTCAATTATATGCACTTTGTGATCTGCATAATACACTGTTCACTACAGCAGTCATGTTAACCCTCTGTACTATTTGATGATTATTCAAAACCTCAACTAGACACAACTCCAATCTCTCTCCAGGAAGAACATTAATCAGTGGAGTTATCTTGACATTTTTATTGTTCTGTGGAAATTGCTGGAGGCAAGGTACGTGGCAGCAGGTGATTTTAAAACCAAAATAAACTTGCAAACTCCACACCCCTCCCGAAGGCAGCACCCGGTGTGGTGGCACACATCGCACCACTCTGAGCCGGCCTTGAGTTAAGGGTTGAGATGAGGAGGAGCTCCTTCTTCAGAGAGTTAGGCTTGAAGTGCTATAGGACCATCCATGATTGGGGTACTTTTAGGGATTTGGAAGATCAGCAATGTCATCAGCTGAGGAGAAATTCAGGTAGTGCTGAGTGCCATCTGTGTAGAGACCAACAAACATTTTTGAAAGCCTTAAGAACGAACTGAGAGGTTCCATGTAGCAATTAAAGAGCACTAGGGACAGTATCAGAACTCTGGAAATCCTTGCAAAAGAGGGGAGGGACTTGTGAGCAAGTTTACCAACTTTATTTCCTGGGAGTGATTAGTCAAAAATAATTGATATCCATTGTTCCATGCTCTTCAGAATTGTGGCAAGACTGAGCATCTCAAAAGATGCTAATATGACAAGAAGAATGAGGAAACATAAATTGCCTTTGACTAGAATGTGTACCACGTCATCCACTATTTGTAGCATACCACTCTCTATTTTGAAACCAGGTCTGAAGCCCAATTGAAGACCTTCAAGGTAGTGCTTAATTTGAGCTGGTGGTTGCCAGTGGGGGTGACCAGCACCCATTTTTGAGGACCTGCACTTATTTTCCAGGGAGCTGCTGACATGCAGCTCCCTGGATCCCAAAGCAAAAGCTGTTTCCCTGTTCACTTCTCAGTGGGCAGGGGAACAGACATGCTTTGCTTTCAGCAAGCCAGAGCCTTTTTGCTCTTGCTTGCTGAAAGCAGAGCAGGTTTGCTATGGCTTGGCAGGAGTGGTCCTCCCACCAAGCCATAGCAAACTGCAATGTCCAGGGAGTGTGCAGCCAAGGATATTGCTGGAGCCGGCCCTGGGGGGTGGCGGTTGCCAGGGTCATCTAGGGCTCAATGAGGGGGGCCACGAGGGTGGCCCCCCTCCAATGATAACTAAGCCAGGGGGAGGTGGTGGTCCCCAGGCCTGGGGGGCCACAACGGACCCCCTACATAGTTGTGTTGGGGCTGCGGAGAGGCCCGCCGGCCCCCCCACATTCCTAATGTAATGTGCCCTGGGGAGGTGGCGGTCCCCGGGGCAGCAGTGGAGGCTGTAGGCCTCCCCCTCATTTATTTTTTTCAAAGAATATATCTGCCCCAGGGAGGTGCCGGTCCCCGGGGCTGTGGTGGAGGCCTTAGAGCCTCCCCCACATTTAAAAAAAAAACTGTGTGCCCCGGGGAGGTGGTAGGCTCTGGAACAGGGCAGGTTCGCAAGGCCCCCCCCACACAATTACAATAAGCCCCGGGGAGGTGGAGGTTCCCGGGTCTGCGGGTGGGCCCAATGGGCTTGTCTGCGTTACTAATTTAAAATGCTCCAGGGAGGTGGCGGTCCCCGGGGCTTTGATAGGACCAAGGAGGGGGGTCTGTGCGCCCCCCTCCTATATTCACCCTATGCCCCCGGGAACCTGGCCTACCCAAGGATTATTGTAAAATAAGGGCGGGAGCCTGCGCTTGATTTAAAAAAAAAAACATCTACCGCAAATTTGTGATTTCACAGCAAATTAAAAAATATATATTTTATGCGGTGTCGGGGTCCCCAGGGGACCCCAACACCACGGCTTGGGGGTCAGGGTGTTCCTACTCTGCCCCTTTACTTTATTTTCACTGTTTGTTTTTGGGACTCGGTGAAGCCGAGTCCCAAATATGGCTGCCAGCACTTCCTGGTTGAAGTGTTGGCAGCCAATCAGAGCTGTGCCTTTCCCTGCACGAGCTTATCTTTTTTCTCGAAGGCTTCGTGACCAGAGATATCACTATAATTTTCAACTTAATTTTCTGAAAAGCTACTGAACGGATTTACACCAAATAAGAAAAAGCACAATCTGCGTAACATCTCCCTTCCTGCTAAAATTGGTGTAATTCTGTCCAGTAGTTCAGGTTGTAGATTCGACAACACGTTCCTATACGTTCATATGGGAATTAACATTACAAACGCGTCCTTTTTTCACACCCCTATTTCTTGGTTATCACTGCACGGATCACCCCCAAACTTTCCATGACACACAGAACCTACTTTGACACTTTTTTGGGAAAATTTCATGGAGTGGTCAAACAACGACAAAGTTATAGGCAAGTCAAAAAATGCTTTTCCTATGGCGACCACTGGAGTAATTTTTCTTTTATCTGCTAACTCTCCAAAACAGTATGCAGTACAATCCAAGTTTCTTTTTTATCCGTATTTCGGCCTTCCACAGGATCATCACTGTATGTATGTATGTGTATGTGGACATTAACCTAATATTTTGAAGATAACATAAGCTGAGAAAGCAATAAGAGCTTTCAGTCTTTCTCTGTGGGGGGATTAAACCAAATATCATAAGTATCAGTGTAAACAATGGCAGATAGGTGGAGAAAACGTGAGCAACTCCTAAGGGAAATGTTTGAAGAGAATGGAGACTCTACTAATTTACAAGGAAATACCAGAGGCTCTACTTCAAGCTCCAGCAATACACCGAAACAAATTTTAAAAGAACTGGAACAAGCGAGGATTATGGAGATCAATAAGTGGTGGGAAAGGGTGACCCTCAAAAAATACATAGAATACAAACACATCCCGAGGGGTTTGAGAATATTTGTCCTCCCAACTCCGATTGATCTGGATATGGACTTACTTTCACAGTGGCAAATGGATACCTCTGATTGCTCTATGAAATTGATCAATACTCTCATTGTACATGCTGAAAGGAGACTATCAACAGTAATGTAGAAAATCAGGACATTGGAAAAGTCCTTGGAGAAATTTCAGGAAACTGCAGAAGAATAAAGTGAAAGAGGTAGAACACAGGAGTTAGTGGCAGGGAGAAGAGGGAGGGCGGGATAAAAAAAAGAATTGGAAAGAGGACAGAGAGTATAATGAGAATGGAGATGATTCGAGAAAGGGTGTGTGGGCAAGGAACAGAGGGAGAAAAAAGGGTAAACAAGACGAGATGCGAAATATATTTACAGCAGAAACAAAAAGAAGTGACATCGAAAAGAATAGGGAGGTGCTAGGAGAAAAGAGAAGAGCGTTCAAGGCGGAAGTTCGAAGATGTGAAAGCAGAGGGAAATGACGTATAGGGTGGAGGAAATGGAGGAGAGAGGTGGAACGTGCTGTGGAAAATCGTATCCCCAATGTGAAAATAGAGAAAACTGTACTCAGGAGAAATTGAGAGAGATACGAAAGAGCAGGGGAGAAAAATGAGGAAATAGGCAGAGAGTGAAAAGAGAGATAGAGAAAAGACGGGAGAGAAGACCACCTAAAACAGTTGTCGTATATTTATATCTCTGCACATTTTAGCATTACACATGCTCCGTTAATGCCACCTTCATTCATGGAATTACCACTCATGGTTTTGGGCAGCAAAAAGGTGATGAACATCAAAAAGCAAGAAATGTGGTGCAGTGTCCTATTACGTTGTACGGCTTGCTATTTCCTATTTATTTGTGCAAAACACTAAGGCTATCGTAGGGCAGAAATGGGAAACTCTGCCGAACTGGGTGGGTTTCCTGATTGCCTGACTCAGGTTTCCCGCACCTCATTCACCCCTTTTTTTTCTGACAGCAGAGCCTCAACTAAATACACCTTCGCAAACACTTTACTGGCAAACTGCCCGTAAAAGACAACTGGCTAAAGAGTTTCAGGAAATCTGACTCTGATTTTAACTGCTCAACACCGTCCTGAGTAAGAGTAAAGCAATATCACCCATAACCTGCAAGCGTTTTAGGGACATTGCTTATTAAAAAAATTGCAGCAAGAGATTCCCGATTTGTGGGTAGCACTCTAAGAAAATATGGCACCAGGCTAAAGTGACAACTTTGCCAAAAAGTGATCCTGCTGTGCCACCAAAAATGCCCAAATGAAATGACAGGAAAACTTACGTTTCGCTGACAAGGCACCACCTGATTGGCTGAGACGGGGCCTCCGCTGGCTAAGAGCTTTGGCTGCCTATCAGGCAAAGTGTTATTATGGCCTACATTTGGAGTTTATACTGATTTGTAACATATTTACCACGACCAGATCTTACCTTCACATTTTCCCAGCCTCTAAATAGTGACAAATGAGAGAGAAGATGAAGAGAGAGGGAAGCAGACAGATGGAAAGTGAGTGGGAGTACAAAAGATGCATGTCACAGCTGCAACCCAACTCTGGTGACCAACCATTACAATGATTACTTGCCACTGAAATGACTTACCATCGCTTTGATTGGGGTGACGGATTATTCTAAATCCAGACTTCAATTTTGGTCCAAGAGCCATGTTGATATAATATTAAGGTTGATGTCATGGTCATTTGATGGGAGAAACATGGTCAATTAAATGGTCAGGTTTATACAATGGTCAACCAATGCGTTGGTTATAGTCGACGTACAGGTCAGGTTGATACAATGCTCAGATTAAAGCAATGGTCAGTGGATGTGATGTTCATGGTTGGTGTAATGGTTGTGGTTGATGTAATTGGTAGTTGATGTAAGGTCATAGTCAATGCAATGGTCAGTCAATGTAACAATCATTGTTGCTGTTATGATCAGGAGGATTTAATGGACAGTCTGATGCAATGGTGAGTCGTTGTGATAGTTGTCATTGGTGTAACAGTCAGTTCAATACTAATGGTCAGTTGAAGTAATACACATGGTCAACGTAACAATCCTCTAGGTGATGATCTAGGTTTATGGCTACTCGAAGTGATAGTTTCAAAATAAAGGGGTAAATTTGTAGATCAAAGAGAAAGAGCGTTACTGACTAAGACAGAGTAAGTAGAGAAAGGGGGCGTGGGGACAATGTTTGACATGACAAATAGAAGTCCTCCTGCTTGCAACACACATGGACTGCTTTACTAGCCCTTAAAAATATTTTAACTTACTATTGCTTTTTGAAATGTATGTGAACAATTCTATTTTGGTAGAATATTGCCAGACACCCAGAGGGTGTCTCAGAGTGTACTTCTGTGGCCTAATGCATTTCTGATCAAGTTGAGATTACTTATACTGGTGTCCTCCACGTGCAACCTCTGCTCAGGGCCCTTTTCTTGACCACATCGTAGGACAACTGCAGCTGGCCTCACTCTGCTTCTCCTTTTAAGGAAACAAATAACATTACAAAGCATGTGCAGATGCTGACTATAAAATATTACCCCATAATTGAATTTATTTTCTGCCATCGATACGTAAGTGAATGTGTATTTAAAGGGTATAGCAGATCAAAGTTCTTAACCATGAGTGACACTTTAGCACTGATAGTAAGTTTCTCTTATGATAATGTTCTCAAAATGTCTCATACTCAAGTTCTGTGGCCATCTGTAAGCAAGCATGTCAATTTGGATTTGGCATTGGAATACTAGTATTTCAAGTTATCTCTTGAAGGTACTCTAAGAAAGGATCGTCCTCATTCAAAGAAAAAGAGTCCATACCTTGGGACCACTACATGACGAAAGCTTGATTTAGAGCCTTTGATTTCTTAAAGGCAGGGGTTTTCAGACACAGAGAGTCTGCACTGCAGAGGGACCCTGAGCCTCCATGGATGATAAATTTACCTGACAGACTTTTTGATACTTTTGACAACCATTATCGACAGATTTATGTGCTACACAGTCCAGCTTGAGTAAGCTTCCTATTTCTATGGGAAGCCATTTCAAATGGGTCATGATTAGGGTGATATCATGAGCTATTTTAGTGCATGGGATTGGATGAGTAGTGCTAAGATGGACTGCTTCAAAGGAGGAAGGTGAGTTTTAGATATTACAGCTGGAAGAGAATTGCCATAGTCAAGCCTTGAGATAACATAAGCTTTCAGGGCAGCATGAAATCATCTGCTTGATGAGGAATTGTATTCCTTGAAGCCTGATGTGGTAGTGATTGCTATCAAGGGTAAAATATAGGCACTTCACACATTCAACAACAGAGTATTTCAAATCTAGCAGGCTACTTGCATGTAGCATGGACTGGGTCTGAGTTGAGCAGTTAAGGCAGGGCCGGTTTTAGTGCTGGTGGCACCCAGTACAACAATGTCTGTTGGTGCCCCCTCCAACCATGGTGGGGGCAATGTCCACTTCCACCACGGATTCCCTCATCACCACCACCATTTAACAGTGCCCCTCAAGTCTCCATAACCACTCTCTTTCAGATGCATTTAATTATATATATAGCGTCACTCATACCAGTGTAGGGTGTCAGAGCACTTTGCATCACACACACATTACACAGAAACAATCAATCAAACGTGTGTAAATCAGTGTATAGGAAATTTTACACAAGCCAGATGACTACAAGGTGTAGGACTGACATATCATTCATACTAGTAGGCAGTATGGTGCTTGGTTTGGAGAAACACAAATTCAGAATTAAAAACGGAACATCATAGTTGGGGGTTCTCTTTAATAAGAGGAATCAATTTCTACCTAAATGAACCCTTTTTGCAACAGTAATCTATGCTCCTCTTATTTATACTTTGCAGTATGCATGCAGTTTGATGACAGTTAATAATTCACTGTTCTACATTAGGATTTTAACTTATAAACTGCAAGTTACAAAAGGATGTCTCTTAGAAAAGCAGTAACCCAATGACCTATTTCAATTATATGCACTTTGGGATCTGCATAATACACTGTTCACTACAGAAGTCATGTTAACCCTCTGTACTATTTGAGGATTATTCAAAACCTCAACTAGACACAACTCCAATCTCTCTCCAGAAAGAACATTAATCAGTGGAGTTATCTTGACATTTTTATTGTTCTGTGGAAATTGCTGGAGGCAAGGTACGTGGCAGCAGGTGATTTTAAAACCAAAATAAACTTGCAAACTCCACACCCCTCCCGAAGGCAGCACCCGGTGTGGTGGCACACATCGCACCACTCTAGAGCCGGCCTTGAGTTAAGGGTTGAGATGAGGAGGAGCTCCTTCTTCAGAGTTAGGCTTGAAGTGCTATAGGACCATCCATGATTGGGGTACTTTTAGGGATTTGGAAGATCAGCAATGTCATCAGCTGAGGAGAAATTCAGGTAGTGCTGAGTGCCATCTGTGTAGAGACCAACAAACATTTTTGAAAGCTTTAACCCCTTCGCTGCTAGGCCTTTTCCCCCCTTGTGCTAAGCCTTTTTTTGGCTATTTGGGGTAGTGCGCGCTTAGGCCCCTGTAACTTTTTGACCACATAAGGTATCCACGCCAAATTTGCGTCCTTTTCTTCCAACATCATGGGGATTCTAAAGGTACCCAGGGTTTGTGGATTCCCCTGGAGGGGTCCCAGAAATTAGTCAAAATACAGCTAAATTTTGGGGTTTTTGGGAAAAAAGGGCTGCAAATGAAAGCGTCTGGGTTTTTCCCTGCAAATGGTATCCAAAAAGCGTTTGTGGGGCTGAGATCACCATTTTCCCAGCTTTTAGGGAATGACAGACTTTTGTCAGAAAACCAACATTTTTTACACAGTTTTGGCATTTTTCTGGGACATAGCCTATTTTTGCTATTTTTTGTGCTTTCAACCTCCTTCCACTTAATGGTAGAAATGGGTATGAAAGCAATAATGAATCCTGGAAAGCTATACATTTCTGAAAAGTAGACACAATTCTGAATTCAGAAAGGGGTCATTTGTGTATATCCATCAAGGTTTCTTTATAGAAACGTACAGTTAAATATAGGAAAAATCGAAAAATTAGTTGAAAAAAACAGCCTTTTGTGTCAACGTTTTCACCTGTAACTTCTTCTAATTATGACAGCTCTTTGAAAGCAATATACCGTTACATCCGCTGGACCTTACTGGTTGTGGGGATATATAGGACTTGTAGGTTCACCAAGAACCCGACGAACTCAGAGTAAAAAACTGAGCAGCAATTTGCAATGGCTTTTTATTATGTACCGGGTATATAGCAATTATTGTGGGAAAATGTATACATGGAAAAATTGGTATGAACGACACCTATGTATTTCTGAAATGGGAACAAGTTATAGAGTTTAGAAACAGTAGATATTTGCACATTTTTGAAATTGGGAATACTCATACTAGCATGAGAATTATCGGTCATTTTTCAAAATGACTTTTTTTTTACACAATGTCTTTCATTTGGAAGGCAGAAATGCATCGAAAGTCAATAGGTAATAACAGTTGCTTTACAAATCTGAATTACCCTAAGTCTCCAGATAAAAATGGTACCTCACTTGTGTGGGTAGGCATAGTGCCCACAACAGGAAATGGCTCAAAACCCAACGTGAACACACCACATTTTCTCAATGAAAAATTACCCTTTTTTTGCAAAGTGCCTAGCTGTAGTTTTTGAACCCTAGCTCTCCCGGCACCTAGGGAAACCTAGCAAACCTATACATTTTTGAAAACTAGACACCCAGGGGAATCCAGGATGGGGTGACTTGACTGCCTCCCACCAGGTTCTGTTACCCAGAATCCCTTGCAAACCTAAAACATTGTCAAAAAAAACACATTTTCTCCACATTTCTGTGCTGGAAAGTTCTGGAATGTGCGTGGATCCACAAATTTCCACCCACCCCGCGTTCCCCCAGGTCTCCCGATAAAAATGGTACCTCACTTGCATGGGTTGGCCTAGTGCCCGCGACAGGAAACGGCGCAAAACGCAACGTAGACAAACCTCAATTTCGCAGTGAAAAATGACCCTTTTTTGGCAAAGTGCCTAGCTGTAGTTTTTGAACCCTAGCTCTGCCGGCACCTAGGGAAACCTAGCAACCCTATACATTTTTGAAAACTAGACACCCAGGGGAATCCAGGATGGGGTGACTTGACTGCCTTTCACCAGGTTCTGTTACCCAGAATCCCTTGCAAACCTAAAAAATTGTCCAAAAAAACACATTTTCCCCACATTTCTGTGCTGGAAAGTTCTGGAATCTGCGTGGAGCCACAAATTTCCACCCACCCCGCGTTCCCCCAGGTCTCTCAATAAAAATGGTACCTCACTTGCATGGGTTGGCCTAGTGCCCGCGACAGGAAATGGCACAAAACGCAATGTGGACAAACCTCAATTTCGCAGTGAAAAATGACCCTTTTTTGGCAAAGTGCCTAGCTGTAGTTTTTGAACCCTAGCTCTGCCGGCACCTAGGGAAACCTAGCAAACCTATACATTTTTGAAAACTAGACACCCAGGGGAATCCAGGATGGGGTGACTTGACTGCCTCCCACCAGGTTCTGTTACCCAGAATCCCTTGCAAACCTAAAGAATTGTCAAAAAAAACACATTTTCCCCACATTTCTGTGCTGGAAAGTTATGGAATCTGCGTGGAACCACAAATTTCCACCCACCCCGCGTTCCCCCAGGTCTCCCGATAAAAATGGTACCTCACTTGCGTGGGTTGGCCTAGTGCTCGCGACAGGAAACGGCGCAAAACGCAATGTGGACAAACCTCAATTTCGCAGTGAAAAATGACCCTTTTTTGGCAAAGTGCCTAGCTGTAGTTTTTTAACCCTAGCTCTGCCGGCACCTAGGGAAACCTAGCAAACCTATACATTTTTGAAAACTAGACACCCAGGGGAATCCAGAATGGGGTGACTTGACTGCCTCCCACCAGGTTCTGTTACCCAGAATCCCTTGCAAACCTAAAAAACTGTCAAAAAAAACACATTTTCCCCACATTTCTGTGCTGGAAAGTTATGGAATCTGCGTGGAACCACAAATTTTCACCCACCCCGCGTTCCCCCAGGTCTCCCGATAAAAATGGTACCTCACTTGCGTGGGTTGGCCTAGTGCCTGCGACAGGAAACGGCGTAAAACGCAATGTGGACATACCTCAATTTCGCAGTGAAAAATGACCCTTTTTTGGCAAAGTGCCTAGCTGTAGTTTTTGAACCCTAGCTCTGCCGGCACCTAGGGAAACCTAGCAAACCTATACATTTTTGAAAACTAGACACCCAGGGGAATCCAGGATGGGGTGACTTGACTGCCTCCCTCCAGGTTCTGTTACCCAGAATCCCTTGCAAACCTAAAAAATTGTCCAAAAAAAAACATTTTCCCCACATTTCTGTGGTGGAAAGTACTGGAATCTGCGTGGATCCACAAATTTCCTCCCACCCAGCGTTCCCCCAGGTCTCCCGATAAAAATGGTACCTCACTTGCGTGGGTGGGTTAAGGACCCGCGACAGGCAAGGCCCCAAAAGCTATTGAGGCGACATCAAAATTACATATCACAAACCAACCTGGTTTTGCATGGGGGGTCCCATGAGTTTTTGGCCCGGGGCTCGGCATCCATGTAGGGAAACCTACCTAACCCATACATTTCTGGAAACTAGACACCCGGGGGAGTCCAGCGAGGTATGGCTTGCATGGGTTCCCCATCATTCTCCTACCCATAGTCCCCTGCAAACCTCAAATTTCGCGGAAAAATCCACTTTTTTCTCACATTTCTGTGTGGGAAATTTCTAGAATCTGTGTGGATCCACAAATTTCCTCCCACCCAGCATTCCCCCAGGTCTCTTGATAAAAATGGTACCTCACTTGCGTGAGTGGGTGAAGGACCCGCGACAGGCAAGGCCCCAAAAGCTATTGAGGCGACATCAAAATTACATATCACAAACCAACCTGGTTTTGCATGGGGGGTCCCATGAGTTTTTGGCCCGGGGCTCGTCATCCATGTAGGGAAACCTACCTAACCCATATATTTCTGGAAACTAGACACCCGGGGGAGTCCAGCGAGGTATGGCTTGCGTGGGTCCCCCATCATTCTCCTACCCAGAATCCCTTGCAAACCTCACTTTTAGCTGAAAAAATCACTTTTTTCAAACATTTTTGTGTGGGAAAGTGTGGCATCACCAGGCTCACACAAATTTCCTACCACCCAGCGTTCCCCAGGTCTCCCGATAAAAATGGTGCCTCACTTGTGTGGGAGGCCCAAGTACCCGCGACAGGCAAGGGCCCAAAACGTAGTGAGGCGACATCAAAATTGCCTATCTCAAAACCACCTGGTTTTGCAAGGAGTCACCTGGGTTTTGGCCCGTGCTCGGCGGCCATCTAGGAAACCTACCAAACTCACACATTTCTGAAAACTAGACACGCGGGGGCTTCCAAGGAGGTATGGCTTGCGTGGATCCCCCAACGTTTCCTTACCCAGAATCCCTTGCAAACCTCAATTTTAGCTGAAAAAATCACTTTTTTCAGACATTTTTGTGTGGGAAAGTGTGGCATCTCCGGGCTCACACAAATTTCCTACCACCCAGAGTTCTCCCAGGTCTACCGATAAAAATGGTGCCTCACTTGTGTGGGAGGCCCAAGTACTCGCGACAGGCAAGGGCCCAAAACGTAGTGAGGCGACATCAAAATTGCCTATCTCAAAACTACCTGGTTTTGCAAGGGGTCACCTGGGTTTTGACCCGTGCTCGGCGGCCATCTAGGGAAACCTACCAAACCCACACATTTCTGAAAACTAGACACCAGGGGCTTCCAAGGAGGTATGGCTTGCGTGGATCCCCCAACGTTTCCTTACCCAGAATCCCTTCCAAACCTCAATTTTAGCTGAAAAAATCACTTTTTTCAGACATTTTTGTGTGGGAAAGTGTGGCATCACCGGGCTCACACAAATTTCCTACCACCCAGCGTTCCCCCAGGTCTCCCGATACAAATGGTGCCTCACTTGTGTGGGAGGCCCAAGTAACCGCAACAGGCAAGGGCCCAAAACATTTTTTGATAGGCAATGTTGCTGTTGCCTCAAAACGTTTTGTCTCCTTGCATGTCGCGGGTACTTGGGCCTCCCACACAAGTGAGGCACCATTTTTATCGGGAGACCTGGGGAAACGCTGGGTGGTAGGAAATTTGTGTGAGCCCAGTG
>CAWUFW010030745.1:0-16693 GCA_963921515.1 Calotriton arnoldi
CACAAGAACATCTATGCCTCTGGTGAGTCATGTTTGTTCCTAAAATGAAATCCTTCCAGGTAAATTTCAAAGAGATTTATGGAGCACCAAATGTTTTTTCCCCAGCTCCAAATGGTAAGTGGCACAGCCTGGGGTTCAAGGGAAATCTACTGGGTGTGGCCAGGAAAGGCCCCGGTATGCAACACTTGGTCCTCTACAGCACAGCAGGCCTCCAAATGTTGCCCTCACAGCTGGGGACTCAACCCTTTCTGAAAGAAGAAATGGCGTTCCACCATATACATCCACTAAGGAACTGGCCTCTTTGTCTTAATTGCTAGAAAGAATGTCTATTCTGACTGTGGTTTTAGTGAAGTAAAGTCTCCTGCTCATGCACTACCAACTAACTGTACAAAAGACCACTGATACTTGATAGTCATTTTGACAATTAGTGACTCTGGTAGGATACAAATGAACAACCTAATGATAAAAGGCTGTGTAACTCTGCTCAAAATGGCCGTGCCTCCCGGTTCTCTGTATTGCACTTCATGCAGTGACAGTCTATGGGGCAGATTTACAACTTCTGGCGCATCCCTGCAAATCAGCAGGGATGCGCCAGAATAGTTGCGACACGCAATTCTCTCCTTGCGCCACCACGGAAGCGTCGCATTTACAATGCGGCGCACCGTGGCGCAAGGAAAGGCCGATGCGTGTCGCATCCTGTGGCGCAAGGGCGGCGCATTGCTGGAGTCGTGTCGCAAGCGCGACGCAACTCCAGCAATGCTCGTGGGCCGCCCATACCTAACGTGGTGCGCCACTCCTTACGCCTGCTTGAAGCAGGCGTAAGGATTCGTCGCAGCGGCGTCGGAAAAGTGACTCAGTGAAATCTTGTAGATTTCACTGCGTCACTTTTACGAGGCATTCCTTCGACGGAACGCCCACCCTGCGGAGGAACGCCCACATGAAACCTGACGCAGGTTTCATGTGGCGCAGGGCTTTACAACGTGACGCATCTCCCTAGATGCGTCACGTTGTAAATAATGCGCAACGTGGCGCATGGTTTACGTCGCCGCTGCGTCACAAAAGTGACGCAACGGCGGCGCAAAAGTGGCGCAAGGGGCTTGTAAATCTGCCCCTATGTCTTTCTATGGCCCCTATGTTGAATTACCTGAACACATGATATTCCTAATTAGAATTGTGCTTATTGAAAAATTGTTATGAAGGACATACATGTACAAAGCTCCTAAAGTGGAACTAAAACTACACAATATAATGGTTATGTGCATGAATAACAAATGGTGGCAGTGAACCAAAAGGAAAAAAAACCAAGCATTACGATGTTGGAAAATGGCTGCCACTGGTTTCCACTCATTATTAGTAAAGTGCACCAATTAGTTATCTGGTAGGAAAAATGAATGAGGGACTTTTTTTACTATATGTTGAGGATTTAAATGTCCGGTCAAAGGCGTTAGCTGAAACGCTTCAGCCATGTCAGTTTGTTAATGACCCACAATATATATATATATTACGGAGTGGTTGTAGCCACTCTGTAGTTATAGTTATGATTCTCAGACATAGGAATTTCTTAGATTTCTGCTTGCTAATAACTTAGTGCCAGTTTGATGTGAACTGGACCTTAACATGTCTTTCAGTCTTTTTAAAACCTTTTTTAGGGCATAAAGTGCAACTATAGAACCAACCACAGAAGGTTCCCATACTCCAGCTAAAGTTCATATAGCTGCAACTTGGAATGCTTTAAAAAATGATGGTAAGCATTCTGGGGGACATTGATTTAATGACCCAGGAGATTTACTGTGTTTTTTTTAATGTTGCTAGGATTCTGCTGAACTACATGCAGACCCCCTCTGACATTAAAAATTAAGCTTGGTGGTGTCCCTGCTTCCTAGGGGCACCACCAGGCTCCAAAAAATATAATTTAAAATTCCCCGCATTATGGGGTGCTCCTTCCCTATAAAATAAAAAATGAAGAGCTACTTCCACTCATTTATTATAAATTTTATATTTTTATTTTTTAAAGGTTTTCAGGTGCCCAAGTGCCCACCCAGGGAACCTACAACTCTTTTGAATGTTGAGGTTGTGTAGGTGCCCACAGCATAAAGACCCTAGAAGAGTTCCCAAAACCAGATACAATTCTGAAGGGTATGGCGATTCTCCACTAGGATTAAGAATGTTGTGGCAAATGGTACATTTTGTTGTATACTGGAGGAGAGAAGACAACTTTACAGAGCATTTGAGTAATCGCACCCCTAGATGTTGATGGTAAATCAGTGATATATGGTGTATGTTAATGAAAATTGTATTACAAATATTGGTGGACATTGAATACCATGTAAATACAGTTTTATATGAGCTGTGGTGGTTCTTCCTTAAGGAATTTGAGTAAAAGTTCATGGCGAATGATGATTTTTAATTCAGGATCATCGTAGAAAACTGAAAAATGCATGGCATCTTTAACCAAAAGCATCAATGTGAACTGGAATAGTTTTAAATGTCCTTCTATAGACTTGAGCCACAACTACTGGTATAGAAGAACACCACAAACACATACATGGACAGGAAGACCAAGCACAGAGACACAGACCACACACACCGACATACACTCCGTCTCTCACATACTATTAGATGGGAAGCTCCTCAGTGGCTCTATCTGGTTCCAGCAGGAAATTGCCTTGTGAGACACTCGCCATCAGCAGATAAATTGTAGACATTGGTAATTTGAGGAGCAGTTGGAGGGTTTTGGCCCTGTTTTGTAGTGCTAATTTGATCTCTATCTCCTGTCACCAGATCTGGCAACATCACCCTTGATTTAAAAGCCTGACACCTTGCAAAAGGTATTGGCAAAGAATCTCTCACTGTATAGTGCAGGACAAATAGGTTGCCATACATTAATCAATCAATCAGTCAGGATTTATAAAGCGCAGACTGATCACCCAATAGGGTATCCCAGCGCTTGCAGGTCCAGGAGGTTTATTCGAACAGCCAGGTCTTGAGGGTCATGCGCTATTCCGGAAGTGAGGTGATCATCTGGAGTTGCATTGGGAGGCTGTTCCTGGTCTTTTCAGTGATGTGGGAGAAGGAGCGTCTTTCACTTCTGCTTCGGTAGATGCGAGGAGTATGGGCAAGTAAGAGGAAGAGGAGCGTAGTCTTCTCGATGGTTGGTGGAAGTTCAGATGGTGGTTAATGTAGGCGGTCCTTGGTTATGTAGAGCCTTGTGTGCATTGGTCAGCAGCTTGAATTGTCATCTCTTCTGTACGGGGAGCCATTGCAGTTGCCTGACGTGGTATGTGATGTGGGTTTGTCGGGGAAGGCCAAGGATGAGTCTGGCTGTGGTATTTGGTATCATCTGAAGTCGCTGTAGGAGTTGTTGCAGCGTTTATGTAGAGGGCATATCTGTAGTCCAGTCAGCTGGTGATGAGGGCCTATGTCACAGTGAATCTTGTGTGTAGTTGAAGCCACTTGAAGATATTACGCAGCATGCGCAGAGCGAGGAAGCAGACAGAAAAGGTGGCATTGATCTGTGATTTCATAGCAAGCTTGTTGTCAATGATGATTCCAAGGTTTCTGGCATGGTCGGAGGGAGTAGGTGCGGGTTCCAGGTCTGATGGCCACTAAGAGTCATTCCATGTGTTGCTGCTGTTACAGAATTCTACATTTCTCAGATGGTCTGTTATGCATTTATTGGACAGGACAAATTCTTTATAGCAAATATGGCATACATTTACTGGACATTAACAACATTTCTCAACAGATCTTCTAAACTTCACATGGATTGTAACAATATGTTTAAGAAGTGCCGCTAGCAACTTTATAGACCAAACTAATAATACTTAGGAAGGTTGCAATACATGAGACAGTATCAAGGTTTCTCATCAAGGCTGATTTATTTTGTTATGACAGGACAAATGTCTCTCATCAGGGCTGCTATACTTTTAAATGGACAGTGCCTGCAGTTTTCCTGTTTTACTTTATATGGACATTACCAGCACTCCCTGGTAGAGCGGCACACATTCAGCCGACATTATGTCTTGGCACAATTGCTATATGTTTGCTTGAAAGTAAAAGAACTTCTTAGGAAGGCTACATACATGTAATAGTACAGTGCCAGCTTTCGTAGGTGGCTGTTATAAATTCTGCAGCCCTCTTGCTATGAGTTAAAATTAAGTAAGCCTTTATAGCTACCAGTGCCTGATGTGTTTCTTTAATAATGTAACATTGGTAGTGCTGATGTGGTTTTTCTTTGAGGAGCAGGTTCAAAATTAGGAATTTTGTCTAAGCCTTATGTTAAAGTAACTTTCATAACTTTTTGTTTGGCTAATAATAATTGAATGTCAAAACTGTATTTTCAAAGAACCTAGACAAAATCACTACAGGCCTATTGATGAACTGTATTTTGAAGTGCGGTCACTAGTACTAGAAAACAACTTCTCACAATCTACAAAATGCTGTTCACAAACCTACATGTGCAGGTCTATGCCTCCAAATTTCCTCTTGTTTATGTGGAGATCTCTGCCCGATTGCGGTGCTCTCCACACATGTACGCCTACATTTTTAAATAAATGTAGGAGGAGAAGAAAGGAGTGGCTGGAAAATGGGGAATACTTACTACAAAACTAGAAGGGTTCAGGGATGGGTAAGGAGGGATTGTGGGAGGGTTAAAAGGAGTGGTTTCAGGAGGGACAAACACCCACCCACAAAGGAGTAAGGCCACTGCTATTCACAAACTAGTCTTTCATAGTTATTACGGTATAAATGTCCCAAAACCTAAATGTACTCAAGCTCAATCCTGGAGTAAGCCCACCACCACATATGGCCAACCACTTGACTGCAGCACCCTCCCATAGAAAATAATGGAGGCAGGGACTTAAAAGCATATCCCAAGAAAATAATGTTCAAATAAAACTATTTATTTAAAAATGAGGCAAATTTAATTTAATGTTATAAAATTATACATAAATAAAAGATAAGTATTATTGTATTATTGAATATTTGAATAACCTAATTTCATTAAAAAAATTAATGTAACTATTTTTTAAATAATGAAAAATCATTTAAATCAGTTCTATTTATAACTTTTAGAAATGTTACTACATAATAAATAAATATAAACACTAAGATGTCATTTCAGATGATGTCATGAGTGATGTCACTGACCATGTCATTAGTGATGTAATATGTGAGGTCATAAGCAGCGCATTGCAGTGGCAATAGTTATAATTAGCTCAGCTAACTAGAACTGCTGAATTTCTCTGGTTTTGTATGAGTGAAATGTGAGCCTAACTATAACGTCCCTGTAACCTTCAGTTGTTTTAGTGAATTTGTAAGTTTTTTTAAATTCTATTTCCTAACTGTAACGTCCCTGTAACCTTTGTTTTTTTCAGTGAATTTCTAATGTTTTTCAAATTGTATTTCCTAACTATAACGTCCCTGTAGCCTTTGGTTTTTCAGTGAATTTCTAAGTTTAAAAAAATATTATTTCCTTACTAGTGGAGAAAGGGGGCAGGGCCTCCTACGAGCTCTCAGTAATCTCACTAGGTGGGACTTACTGGAGGTAACAGGAGGGATCCATGGCCCCAAGGGCCCTCAGCAGCCAAGGGGACTTCATCCCCCAACCAGTAGTGCACCAGGAGGCACGTTTGCAGAGTAGTGGAGAAAGGGGACGTGTCCTCCAAAGACTTCTCAGCAAACCCACTGTGCATGGCTTACTGGAGGTAACAGGAGGAGTTCCTGGCCCCCAAGGACCCTCAGCATCCAAGGGGACTTCATCTAACAACCAGCAGTGCACTAGGAGGTGAGTTTGCAGAGTGGTGGAATCAGGGGGCCGGGCCTCTGCTGACCTCTCAGCAATCCTGCTGTGTGGGACTTACTGGAGGTAACAGGAGGGCTAGTTGGCCCCCAGGAACCCTCAAGAGGCAAGAGGACATCATCCCCCAAATAGTAGTGCACCAGGAGGTGCGTTTGCAGAGTGGTGGAAAAAGGTGCGTGGCCTGCAACCACCTCTCAGTAAACCCACTGTGTGGGGCTTACTGGAGGTAACAGGTGGGCTAGTTGGCCCCTTAGGACTCTCAGCAACGAACGGGACTTCATTCCCCAACCAAGAGCATGCCACGGAGGCGCGTTGGCAGAGTGGTGGGTAAAGGGGATGAGGCCCGCTATCAGAACCCAGCAATCCTGCTGTATGTGACTTACTGGAAGTAATAGGAGAGGTAGATGGCCCCTAAGGAGGTCCTTGGGGGCCAACTACCCCTCCTGTTACCTCCAATAAGTC
This sequence comes from Calotriton arnoldi, assembly GCA_963921515.1. Taxonomy (NCBI): domain Eukaryota; kingdom Metazoa; phylum Chordata; class Amphibia; order Caudata; family Salamandridae; genus Calotriton; species Calotriton arnoldi. Next base: position 6,263 of record CAWUFW010030745.1, read on the forward strand.
CCACACAGCAGGATTGCTGAGAAGTTGCCCCTTTCTCTAACACTCTGCAAATGTGCCTCCCGGCGCACTACTAGTTGGGGGATAGAGTCCCCTTGGCTCCAGAGAGAACTTGGGGGCAAAGAAGCCCTCCAGGTACCTCCTGTAAGTCCTACGCAGTGGAATTCCTGAGGGCTGGTTGGAGGCCCAGCCCCCTTTCTCCACCACTCTGCAAACGTGTCTGCTAGTTAAAAAACCTTAGAAATTCACTAAAAAAACAAAGGTTACAGGGACATTATAGTTAGCAAATAGAATTTAAAAACCTTAGAAATTCACTTAAAAAACAAAGGTCACAGGGACGTTATAGTTAGCAAACAGAATTGAAAAAACCATAGAAATTCACACAAAAAAACAAAGGTTATGGGGACGTTATAGGGCGAGAAAGCAAAAGACACACAATTAGCCTCCCCGCGCCCCATGCCACTGGAGTCAAGATATCCTTGCTGATGAGGGCTGAAAGCCCGAAACCGGTCCTAGGATGCTTGTTTCCAGTCCAGGGAGGACCTGGCCTGGCAGTTTGGGCTGGACTGTTCCCATTGGGCGCAGGGGCAAGACTGATTTGCATATGGCTGGGTCCAAACTGGAATGGCATGGTGAGCAAAAAAACGATGGATTTAGGCCCAGATCTCTGTACTGGGGTGAATGTACAACATTGTTCTGCATTCTGTCCATCAATTGTTGTTTTTGCATTTGACGTTATAGTTAGGCTGACATTTCACTCGTACAAAACCAGAGAAATTCAGCTGTTTTAGTTACCTGAGTTAACTATAACTTGTGCCTCTGCAATGCACTGCTTATGACCTCTCATCTTACATCACTGATGACATGGTCAGTGACATCACTGATGACATGGTCAGTGACATCACTGATGACATCTCAAATGACATCACTGATGACATCACTGATGACATCATCCACATCTTCTTTGAGGCACCCACTCACACCCCTATAGAATCTTTTATACACCCATTGCCACTCCCACACACCATTCACAAACCCATTGACAGAGCCATACTGGTACTTACACAGCCACTTACTAATTCATAAATCTACACACACATCCACTTGCTCACCCATACTGCCACTCATACACCCGCTCAGTCACCAATACAGCCATTGATATATCCACTCATAGACCCATACAGGCACTCACACACTGAGTGAGTCACCCATAGAACTACTCACACACCTACACACTCACCCATACAGTCAATCATACAGGTATGTACTAACTCAAACAGTTACATACACATCCACTTACTTGCTCATACAAATGGTAACACATACTCATTCACCTATACAGTCACTGACAGAAGCATGTACTCATCCATTTAGCCACTCTCACATTCACTCACTCACACATACATCCACTCATATACCCATTTACGCACCTATACTGCCTTTCATGTACCCAGTTACTCATCCATACTGATACAAGCACTCAATCACTGGCACAGCCATACAGACACTCACTCACCCATACAAATTCTCACACACCTACTCACTAGCCCATGCAGGCACTGACTCACCCACTCACTCATCCATACAGGCAGACACACACCTCCTCATCCACACACACATACACCCACACAACCATAGAGATAGTAAACCAATCAATCACCCCATAGCCATTCATGTACCCAATAATACACTCATACTCCAGCATTTATGACCTGCAGTCTCAGAGTCTCAGAGACCCCTCTGAGAGAGTCCACAGCGATAAGGGAGTCACACATGGTGGAGGTCTGGGAATTGCTTCTGTAACTCATTTATCTCATGTAATTACGCTCCAGAAACTGATGTAACTTTGTGTAACTTTGTAACTATGCTTTGAAACAATTGTCCTTCCTCATGTAAAGCGCTCTGATACCTCCGGGTCTAGCCAGCGCTATATAAAACTTTTCAAATAAATAAATAAATAAAATAAAATACTCCCACTTAGAAATCAACTGACAGATACATTCACACAACCAGTCACTCATCCATACATTCACTGAGATACCTAATTACTCACTTATACAGTCAGTCATGCACCCACTCAGTCATCCAAACAGTCACTCATACACCCACTGATTCACCAATACACCAGGTATATATATTTACACTCATAAACTTCTTAAAAATACTAACAGTCACTGGATGACTGATACGCTTCAGCCATGTCAGTTTGTTAATGACCCACAATATATATATATATACATATATATATATATATATATATATATATATATATACACTGAAAAAAACACAGGTTTCAGGGACGTTATAGTTAGTTGGACATTTCACTCGTACAAAACCAGAGAAATTTGGCCGTTATAGTTAGTTCAGCTAACTATAACTCGCGCCCCCGCAATGCACTGCTGATGACATCACATATTACATCATTCATGACATGGTCAGTGACATCACTGATGACATCTCAAATGACATCACTGATGACTTCACTGATGACATCATCCAGTGACTGTGTTTCTGTAAAGTTTAAATATGTTTTAAATATATAAATGCCAAGGTGTATTGAAGAATGAGTGAGTGTATGAGTGTCTGAATGGATGATTTAGTAGGTGACTGACTGACTGTATAAGTGAGTGATTAAATGCGCCTTACTGATGCATGGGTTAGTGACTAAACTGTGTGAATGTCTGTATCAGTTTGTCTGTTGGTGTGTAAGCTGCTGCATGGGTTGGTGAGTAGCTACATGAGTGTCTATGTGGGTTATTGATTGGTTGTCTGAGTATCTGTATGGGTGCCTGAGTGTCTGTGTAGGTGGGTGGGGGGTATGTGACTTTGTGCATAGATGTGTGAGTACGTGATTCACTGGGTGTATGGGTTCGAGAGAACATCTGTGAAGGGCTGTATGGGTGGGTGAGTATGTGTATGGGTGTAATGGTGAGTGAATGGATGTCTCAGTGGTACATGTGTGAGTAACTACATATGTGAATGGCTGTATATGTGAGTGTTGGAGTATATAAATGACTATATGTGAGAGTGAGTGATTGTGAGAGTGGCTGTATGGATGAGTGTGTACTTGTATCACTTATTGTATAAGAGCATAAGAATGTGCTAGTATTTGTATGAGTAAGTCAGCTGGTGTGTGTATAACTGTATAGGTGAGTAAATGGGAGTGTGATTGATACTTTGTATGACTGGATAGGTGTGTGAGTAACTTTATGGGTGACTGGCGCTGTGTGAGTGTCTCTATAGGTGTATACGTGCATATAATAGTGCTGTATTGATGAGTGACTGCATGTATGACTGACTGTATAGGTGAATAAGTGGATGTGTGTAGACCTAGGAATCAGTGAGTGGGTACGTAGTAACTGATATTGGTGTGTCTATGGTTTTGAAAATGGTAGTCTGTATTTTAGAGTGGGTGTATCAAAGGTTATATTAGGGTGTGAGGAGGTGCATCAGATTATCACGTGGATGATGTCATTTGAGATGTCATCAGTGATGTCACGGATCATGTCATGAATGATGTAAAAAGTGACATCATCAGCTTTGCATTGCGGGGGCGCGAGTTATAATTAGCTGAACTAACTATAACGGCCGAATTTCTCTGGTTTTATACGAGTGAAATGTCCAACTAACTATAACGCCCCTGAAACCTGTGGTTTTTTCAGTGAATTTCTAAGGTTTTTTAAATGCTAATTTCTAACTATAATGTGCCTGAAACCTATGGTTTTTTCAGTGAATTTTAAAGGTTTTTAAAATTTTAAATGCTAATTTCTAACTATGCCTACAGAGGTAGGACATGTGAAGAAAGAGGAACAAACGCACAGAAAGAAGCAAGAGAAATGCAGAAAGAGGCAACAGAAGTCCAGAAAGACGAAGAAAAGTACAGGAAGAAGCAAGAGATGTGCAGAAACAACCAACAGAGGAGCAGAAAGAGGCCTTGTTGCACAATCATCCTGTGCCCCCAACTTTTTGCTGACGGGACTGGTGGTAACTGACTCTGACTAACCAGGCCTAGAGCCAGTGCTATACTAAAAGACACTTAGAATACAGTGAAAACACCTACATACACTAGGGAACACTATGCGTTCGGGTAGCCCTGTGATTGGCATGACCTCCTCTGTAAGGCCCTGGTACATAATAGGGCAGGGGGATTAAAACTACCTCTAAGTCAGACGTGCAGAAAGATGTTTCTTTAAGGAGTAGTCACGTTTGCAGAGTGGTGGAGGAAGGGTGCTGGGCCTCCGACCAGCGCTCAGGAATTCTGCTGCTTAGGACTTACAGGAGGTACCAGAAGGGCTTCTTGGCCCCCAAACTCCCTCAGGAGTAAATTGGACTTCATCACCCATCCCGTAGTCTGCCAGGAGACACGTTTGCAGAGTGGAGGAGAAAGGGGGGCATGGCCTCCGAAGACGTCTTAACAATCCCACTGTGCGGGACTTACTGGAGCTAACAAGAGGGGTAGTTGGCCCCCAAGGACATCCTTGGGGGCCAACTACCCCTCCTATTACCTCCAGTAAGTCCCACACAGCAGCATTGGTAAGTACCCGTAGCAGGACACGTCCCCTTTGCTGCTGGGGGTCCTTTAGGAGCCAACTAGCCTACCTGTTACCTCCACTAAGCCCCACGCAGTGGGATTGCTGAGATGTAGAAATAGGCCACGCCCCCTTTCTCCACCACTCTGCAAACGCACCCCCCTGGTGCGTTGTTAGTTGGGGAATTAATTTGCCTTGAATACTGAGGGTCCCTGGGGGCCGACTAGCCCACCAGGTACCTCCAGTAAGCGACACACAGCTGGATTGCAGAGAGGTGGTCCGAGGCCACGCCCCCTTTTTACACTACTCTGCAAATGCACCTCTTGGCGCACTGCTGGTGGGGCGATGAGATCCTCTTGTGTTCTGAGGACCACAGGACACAAGAGGATCTCATCGCTCCACTAGCAGTGCGCCAAGAGGCATGTTTAACAGAGTGGTGTAAAAAGGGGCATGGCCTCGGACCACCTCTCTGCAACACAGCTCCCTGGCGCATATTGGAGGTACCTGGTGGGCTAGTTGGCCCCCAGGGACCCTCAATATTCAAAGGGAATTAATTCCCCATCGAACAACGCGCCAGGGGGCGCGTTTGCAGAGTGGTGGAGAAAGGGGGCGTAGCATCCGGTGAGATGCCGTTTTTTTTTACAAGGGGGGCTGTGTGGCCCCCCTTCTTTTACTATAATTTGGGCCCTGGGGACCCCATCCCCCAGGGCCTAACCCCCTTTTAAAAAAATGGGAAGGGGGCCGCGCAGCCCCCCACCCGAGGCCAATTTCGGCCCGGGGACCCCATCCCCCGGGGCATGCCAAGAAACACTTTTTAAAATTTTTTAATGGAGGGGGGCCACGTGGCCCACCTCCTGAGGCTTTTATCTGCCCTGGGGACCCCATCCCCCGGGGCATTGCCTCTTTTATTTTTATTATTTTTGTTTTTTAAATCGCAGGAGGGGGGCCGCGTGGCCCCCCTCCCGGGCCACTTCTGGCCCCGGGTACCCCATCCCCCGGGGCCTGGCCTCTTTGATGGGGACTGTGGGGGGAGCCCCAATGCCCCTACGGTTCCTGCCGGCTATCTGTCTCCTGCGGGAGCCGGCATTGCTTTTGCACAAGGGGAGCTGCTGACATGCAGCTCCCCTTGTGCAAAAGCAATTCTGCTTTGGTTTTTGGAAGCGAAAGCAGGTTTCCTGCTCTCGCTTCCAAAAACCAAAGCAGTGTTTGCTATGGCAGCCGGGGACATTGCAAGAGCCAGCCCTGGGGGGTGGCGGTCCCCAGGGCCATCAAGGGCTCCAGGAGGGGGGCCACGCGGCCCCCCTCCCTTCATTTTCAAAGCCCCGGGCAGGTGGTGGTCCCCGGGGCTTGGGGGTCTGTAACGGACCCCCCAATTTCAATATTTAGTGCCCCGGGAAGGTGGTGGTCCCTGGGGCGTGTGAAGGGGCTCGAGCCCCCCCACCCTAATTATAAGACAGCCCCAGGGAGGTGGCAGTCCCCGGCGCTTGGGGGGCACCTGAGGCCTCCACCCTAATTATAAAAAAGCCCCAGGGAGTTGTCGGTCCCCGGGGTTTGGGGGGGCCGCGAGGCCCCCCTGTCGTGTAGTTCCTATAGTACCCATGCAGGACCTGCGCATTTGGATAACATATACTGTGGGCTTGGTGGTAGACTGACTCTGTGCACCCCCACCGCATATGTTAGCCTGTTTTGCATTAGCTAGCTCACAGTGCCACTAGAATCTCCTCTTATCGGGGAGAGATTAGTTTCTGTCAACCTTAGATCATGACAACCCTGATCCCTCAGAATCGTGGAAACAATGTACTACTTATTTGGTTTGTCTCAGAGAGTTACACAGAATAAACAGTCTGGGCGTTTCAATAAGTATTTATTGAACAGTTGTTATTCTAGTGTATAATATATGTGCTGCAGCAACCAGCTGACAATAGCAGAGATATATTATCAGCAGTACGATAAAAGCGAAAGGATAGTACAGTTCTACCATATTGCAATAATCATGGATAAATACATGGATATAAAATGCATTGGTAAAAGAAAGCGCATACTCCTACGATGCCTAACTAGATGTACCTAAGTGTACCTAGCATGTGAGTAGGTGTGTAGCCAAGAATCCCTCTAGGATTTAGTCGAACCCCATTACCTGAATAGAGAGAGTGTGGGACCCCGTCCTGGTCTCGAGTTGGACACCCCGCAAGGGCTGTGTTAGACCGCTGTCAGCTGGAGCGATTGCATGCAGGAGCCTCAGCGTCTCTGGTCAGTGTGTCGGCATGGAAGCCTCGGTTCCCTCTCCCTTACCTTGGCAAGATGTGGTGTATTTATACCCTAAAGTGTCTAGTCCCTCAGTATGGTTTGTATTGGTCTTTGTTAGACATGAGGAAGACGTCAGGGGTGAACTTTGTACATACATATTATGCGGGAGATGTAGCTGGTGAATGCTCATGCATAATTTATGAGTACATTGTAGGCCTGTGTTCGGGAAGGACCTTGCAGTGTTCTAACCACAGACTAGATAACGTTCAACCCTCAGAGCTCGTTGTGTACTGCAGGGAACTAATGTAGGTGAAAGATCATGCCTATATTAGGAGCCATGACTATAATAGGGCATGTTCAGTCATGACCATAATAGCGCATATACGAGTATGACCATAATAGGGCATATACGAGTATGACCATAATAGGGCATATACGAGTATGAACATAATGGGGCATATACGAGTATTTCTACATTATGGCGTATATGAACGGGTCTACATTAGGGCCTATATACGAAACATAACACCCACTCCACTTTTGAATTGGATGACAATGACCATACTTAAAATCTGGACAATTTAAAAACAGCTAAAACAAGGGTTGTAAAAAGACGTTAAAATTTTTTTTAAAAATGTTAAAAATTAGCTATTCTTAGTTGCCACTTGAAAAAGTCAATTCTGTCCCATTTATAAAAGTTGCATCACTATAAGCTGAAGAAGGCCATGCTTTTCAAGCGAAAGTAGCAATTTAGGAAATGTTCCAAATTTTGTTTGTTTATTTATGAAACAAAGTGGAGAAGCCAAATTCTTTCCCAGGACGCGATGAGCCAATTCAAGTTTAAATGTCCTGGCTGGGAGATACAGCATTATCGGTGTTAGCTACTGCAGAGGACAAATCCAACACTTCACAGAGAACATCAATCGCACACAGATGGAATTCGGCACTGCCAACAGTCGTTGCTGCGGCAGCTTGTGCGGCAGTTGTTACCTCGGTGCCTGTGGAGGAGCCACCTAACCCAGCAAGAGCAAACGGCACCTGTGGATTCTCAAGGAATGCATTCATCAGAATTGGAAGACGCAGTGGACAACGCAGAGCATGGTCCTTTAGGGGGTCCAGCATAGCATCCAGGTCCAGTGCCGTATCCGCTGGAAACGTTAGACAGAGATCCAACGTGCATTCTTCTCCGCAGAACAGGCATCGAAGAACAGGTAAGATGCAGTCCACCCAGACTGGTCTAAATGATAGAAACCAAGAGGCGTTCAGTACTCTTAGGCAAGGTATGCCCAGAAGCTGCACCATGCGTTCACGATATTTCCGTTCCATGAGCGTGTTCCCCATTTCCTCTGAAATTGGGCCATCTATTGCGTAGCAGTAATATTACAATCAGGACTCCTGCAACTAGGAACAGGATAAGCGGGAGACCTCCAAAGACGCTTCCCAATACGGAGCGTATAAAATTTGGGATTACTCCGAGGACTGTCTGAAAGGTGCTTAATAGTCCTGACCCTATGGTCTTAAATAGGTGTACAATACCGCTCGTATCAGACATGTTAAAGATACGACCCACCATTTCTGCGAAATGAAACGGGCAGTTTGTACGTATAAGCGCTTGTATCTCAGTCGAGGTCCTTGCAACTTGAAGTTCAAAGATTTCTCGAGCGGAGGTTAAGGGCACGGGTTGCTGTAAAAGCATGGCTTTCAGTCTGCTCAAAGTATCAAATCGTATAAAGGAAACATTCAACGAAGGCCATAACGGCGCCTCCCTGACTGTGTTCAGTGGCGGAAACAATACTTGCATACAGCAAGTAACCCTGGAGTTAACGATGACCAGATAGGCGACACCCGGAAGCATCCCGCAGCAACCTTGATCATTTAGCATTAAGTAATTCCCATTCGAGAGCAGCTGGAAAACCAGCGTGATCATGGCCGCTGGGGTCCCTGACATGTGACAAAATAGATTCGCTACCGAACCACTACATGATCCGTGCAGAGAAATATCCTGACACATGAGAGAACAGCTTAAAGCGTTCTTGCAGTTTGTACCACTCAGATACACTTCACAATCCCCACTCCGGCATCAATATCTATATGGTAACTCCCAAGTTTCCTTAATGTATCCCTTACCCATCTTTTCATATTTGCCTACCTGCCTTTGCTCAAGGCAATATTGAAACTTAAAACGTAGTGACCGGCAGAGTGATTTGGCCATGAATTAGCCATTCAGTTGATGGTGATTCGGCTACAGTGAATGGTAACCTTTCCAGTTTCTCAATACGCAGCATTGTATATTTGGCTCCCCTTTGTGCCATTTCTGTCTGTTTATCAGTTAGATTGTATTCTGAAAACAGAGACGTGGTGTTTATAAAACGCCAGGGCACAAAGGCTGCAAGCAAAGATTGTAGCATCCAGCTTAACATCATAATAGAACGTAGCTGAGATTGCCCGTGTTGTAACAAGGTCAAATCTTGTTCTAATATGTCAATTGCCGAAGGCACAATGTTGCCTAACGAGTAAATCCTGGAGGTCAAAGTTGTTCACCCATTATCCACTACAGCTAATGCCTTCTCTAAGTTAATACGGTCTATTTCCTGTATTCTTTCTGCGGCCTCCTGTTGGGATATTTTCCAGTTTTCATTATAGTAGGCATAAATGCCAGCATATATGAAACGTTTCTGACGTGTTTTCCTTGGGCCTAGTAAAAAATCCCTAAGGTCTACATCAGGTGTGAGTAAGGTCAAGTGATGTTTTACTTCTGTGAGTGTTGAGGTTTCTAGCCAATCAAGGCACAGCTTTCCAACACTATAGGATGTCACTACCCCCGGGTGTTGTCTCTGTACATAGCGTGGATATGGCCTATGGATACTAAATCCCTCGGGTGTACCTAGGAATCTCTGTTGACGTGTTTGTGCCAATGGGCCAAATCAGCCAGTCTGTCCAATTGGGATCTGACCTGTTGTACTGGAGAATGTCATCTAATCTTACCCCATCTGTAGTTGAATTCTGCCCCTCACCCATCTGTGATGGTGTTGGAAACCCAGGTGTGTTCATTTCCTTGTTCTTGGCCAGTCTAAGACAGGATGTCTGTTGCACAGCTTCATTTAGAAATATCATCTGCTGCGGAATGAGGCATGCTCTCAAAAGCGCTTCTGTTCCCTGGACTTGCCAGTCCCTAGAACCCCAGGTCGATTTTAAATCTATAGTGTCCTTCCATAGGTCAAAACCCTGTGTAGACAACTGGGCCATGAAGGAAGCAGAGTAAATCTGTTTGGTGTTAGTCAACATAAATTTCTGTGCTGATGTTGTCACTTTATAATAAAATGACTTCGGGTCAGATGTATTAAACCCTGAAAAGTATGTGAATTTCTGTGCAAAAGTTTGCGAACTACCTTTTGGAGGAGTTGGGCAGTGTTCCCACTGGTGGTATTCAAATAAATTTCTAGGTGATATAGATTTGTGCAAGAAATGATGACCATAATGTTGGTAAGAGTACAATGTATCATAGTCTGAAGTACCTTCTAACATTTCATTGTTTGGAAATGCTGCAGTTTTTTCTAAATCAGACATTATATTGTTTACAGGCCACCAGTAGCGCTGTTTCAATAAAGAAATAGTCGCTGTAACGCCTGTATGCGCAGAGCCCAAACCCTCGTGTGCT